>JAODAL010058590.1:0-21996 GCA_025379985.1 Phyllomedusa bahiana | reverse complement strand
CCTTTGGGGAGTTTGGGAAAAGGGGTTTTATCAGTTTTTTTTCCTTACTAAAAATGTCGTTTAAACTAGCTTTTCCCCCGGGGACCCTTTTTTTTAAAATCACCGGCTCAGTCGGGTCTCCCCCGGTTGTTCTTGTATCCCTTTTCGGGGGCGATGCTCACCCTGGCATGCGCCGAAACTTTGGACGCTTTCTCGGCACAGTTCCCGTTGCTGGCGAAATATGTGATGTAAACGGGGGCGCCCTTGGGCGCGCCTTTATCTTCCGGCGCCCAGTTTTTGGGCGTCTCACACACAGCCGACGCTGCCCAGGGCCCTTAAAGGGCGGGAGATGCTTACAGTTTTTAAAAACCAATAGTAAGTTACATCCCGGCCATTTTATTTGGTTACCCCCGGTTTGAAAAGGGTTGGCCCCCCCTTTTTCCCTTCAAAAACTGCCTAAATTTCTTCGGGCTAGATTCCAAAAAAGGTTTGGGAAAACGATGCTAAATTTTGGGTCCCAAAGGGGGCCCAAGGGGCCCAAGAAAATTTTCCCCCCAACCCCCAGGGACCCACCACCACCAGCCTAAACCCGTTGTTAAAAGGGCGGGGATGGATCCATGTTTTCATGTTGTTGCCGCCAAATTCTGCCCCTACCATCCGAATTTTCGCGGGCGAAACCCGAGACTCACAGCCCAACAACTTTTTTTCCTATTTTTACTTCCAATTTCGTTTGACCCTTGGGAAAATTTGGGAAGCCTCATTTTCCCTTTTTTTTAGCGGAAAGGATGGCCCCCTTTGGGGTTTTCTTTTGCTGGGGTACCCCATCTGCCTAAAAGGGTTCCCCGTACTGGGGTTTTCAAGATCCCTTTTCCCTCCCCCCCCTTTGGGTTGTTCGAGGGGCTATTTAGCCAAATGTTGCCTTTCTAAAAACTCAAACCCGGGTTCCTGCCCATTCCCTTTGCCCTCGGGCCTCAACAAGGCTTTTTCCCCCCACGGGACTGCCGCTAAAATGGATGTTTTTTTTTTTTGGGGAACCCTTTTTCTCTTAAACCCCTAGGGGTTTGGTTTTGGGGCCGTGAAAATCCCGGAGATCTCCGTTTCTGAAATACCCCGGGACCACCCTTTTTTTTGGCCCCAAACCCCAACCATGCCCGTTAAAAGGGAAATTTCAAATCACCTTTTTTCCCCAATACTGATGCTGGGTTTTGAACGCAGGAGTTTGGGTCTTGACCTTTGTCTACTTGCCTAAATGCCTGATTTCCCCCCCCCCCCGGGTGATTTGGCTGATTAAAAAATTAAGTTTTTAACGAGAATTGGGAAAAGGGGTTTTTAACCAAATTTAAAGGGTGGCCGGTGAGTGTATTGGGTGTATGCTTTGGGGTTGGGGGGGGTTTTTTTGGGTTGGCTTTTTTTATCTTATCCCCTTTTTTTGTTTTTGTTTTTGTTTTTCCCCAACACCCTGGGGGCCCTTGCGGGTTTTTATTGAAAAACCTAAAAGGGCGGCATTATGAAGATAAAGCGTAAGGAAATTTTCCTTTTTTGTTGGGGGAAACACGGCTTATTATGTTTTTCTCTGCTCCGTAATTACCATCGGGTTTTTTAAATCAAACCTTTTAAATTTTTGTCCCCGGGCATTATTGCAAAAAATTTTTTGTTTTTTACCCAAAATATTTGGCCCAAATTTATATTTTTCCAACTGTCCCCTGATGATGTCATGGGGGGTTTGAAACATTTTGGGACGGGCCCATGGGGGTTTTAACAGGGTTTTTTTAAAATTAGGGAAAGGGCTCCCGGGAAAAGGAAACGCCCTTATGGGGGGCGATCATCCTGTACCCTTCTCTCAGTTAGGTGGGGGATGTTGGGTTTATGGGGCCAGGTTTTTTTATACACTTTTGGCCCACTAATGTGGTTGTTGTTTGCCTCCCACAGTTTTTTTTTGGGGTTTCTTTTTAAAAATTCACGATATTTTAAATTAATTTAATAAAAGTTTATTTTTTGGGAACCGATTTTTCCTTTTTAAATTTTTTGTCTTCTATTTTTTCTGGTCAAAAAGGTTTTTGGTTTACTATTGGTAGGTTCTACTAGGAAACATTTGTTTTGTAAATTTTTTTATTGTACGGAAAGGGCCGGGAAATTTCTCTTATGGATCAGGGGCCCCTTAATAAAAAATTTTTTTTTTGAGAAACCCATTATTCGGGCACCAATCCCCCAAAACTGTCTCTGGGGAAATTTAAGGATTTAAACCCAAAAAGAAATGGGAAACGGGTGGTTTCTTTCTGGGGGGTTTGAAAGCCCCTTGCATCAAAATTTAGCAAAAAATTTGCCCCTGGGGGACTTCTTTATTTCTCGGGACCCCCCTCGGGTTTCGCAATAAATCCCCCCCCCCTTTCCCCCTCCAGGGGGAAAAAGAGACCCACGGGGTGTTCATTACTTTTTAAAGGACAGCCCTTTTTTGGGGAAAAAAAAGTGACCCTTGGGTTCTTGAATAAAAAATTTAAAAGAACAGATTGATTCATTCAAAAATTTTGGGAGTGAACCTGATTTTCACGACTAAAGAAAAAATTTTAAACAGGTGAATTTTAAAATGTTTAAAAATCACCTAAAAAAAGGGAAAAACCATCGAAAATTTTCCTGGGGGATCTTACAGATTTCGGGGAAAAAAAAGGGTTACTTGTGCCCTAGGAAATTTCGAACCCCTGGGAAGAGAAAAACCACTGCCCTTCCTAACGGAAAACCGAGATTTCGGACTCTGAGAGGGGGGGAGGTGGGAGCCCTTCTAGATCCAGACGAGGATGGGGGGTAACCAGGGGGGGGGGGGGGAAAGAGGTTCCCCAAGAAGTGGGGGAAAAAGGAAACAGCGTTTTTTGCCCCAAATTTCCCAAAACCGATTAAGAGAACGAACGCCCACCCCCAGCAAAACCCGAGTTATTTTCCCGGCCCCCCCAAGAATTTGAATCTCAAATCTTAAATTTGTCAGATAAAATTGAAAATTGATAAATTAAATTTCCCTTTTACTAAAGGGACTATAAATTTTGCCCCGAAAAAGAGTTTCAATTTTTTTTCATGGAAAAAGGACTTACAAACACTCACCCCCATTTTATTAGGAAAAAACCTGTCCAATGCTCTTTAAACATTTAAATTTCAAATCACCAAATTCACATGGGGGAAACTCAGTCCCATTTGGCATGTTAAAAGGGTAAAGACAATCCCCTTTTGCATTAAAACCGGCATCAGTATGGGAAAAGGAAAGGTGTTTTTTTTTTGAGTCCCCTTTGAACGTGGCATGGTTGTTGGTGCCAAAAAGGGTGTTTGGTTTTTTCAGAAACTGCTGATCTCCTGGGATTTTCACGACCACCATTCTAGGGTTTAAGAGAATGGCCCGAAAAAGAAAAACACCCCAGTGAGGGGGGCAAGTCCTGTGGGGGGAAATGCCTTTTATCCCAAGGTCAAAGGGAAAATGCGCGGGAGGTTCGACCCTTGATAAAAAGGCAACAGTGACTAAAATTCCCAAACCCTTTTAAAAACCAAGGTAGGCAGAAGGGGGCATCTTGAATGCACGGGTTACGGCGAATTTGAGGAGTTTGGGCTTCAGCAGCAAAAGCCACCCCCGGGGTCCCAAACCCCTTTTTTTAAAGCAAGGGGGGAAAACGGGGAAATGGGGCTCCAATTTCCCCAAGCTCATCAAAAATTGGAAGTAAAAAGTTTGGGGAAAAACATTCCCCGGGGTCTGATGAGTCTCGATTTCTGCTGCGCTTCGGAGGGTAGGGTCAAAATTTTGGCGTCAAAAAACAAAAAGCATGGACCCACCCTGCCTTTTATCAAATTCAGGCGGTGGTGGGGGTGTCATGGTGTGGGGAATATTTTCTTGGCACCCCTTTGGGGCCCCTTTGGGTCCCAATTGAGCATCGTTGCAACGCCACACCCTACCTGAGTTTTTTTGCAAACCATTTTCCATCCCTTTATGACCAAAATTTACCCAAATCGGGAGGGGCTACTTTCACCAGGTTTAATGCGCATGTCAAAAAGCTGGAATCTTTCTCAACGGGTTTCTTAAAATGACAATGATTTCACTTTACTCAAATGGCCCCACAGTCCCCGATTCAACCCCAATTAGAGCATCTTGGGGGATGTGGTGGAACGGAATTCGCATCATGGATGTGCAGCCAAAACCCTTGCGGCAATTTGTGATGCCATCATGTCAAATGGCCCAAAAAATCTCTGGGAAAAGTTTCCCAAAGCACCTTTTTGGGAATCTATGCCACGAAAATTGGGGCCCAGTTCTGAAGGCAAACGGGGGCCCAACCCCGGTTTCTAGCAGGGGTTTACCTTTTAAAGTGGCCGGTAGTTATATTTGAAAGGAAAACTCTACTAAAAAAGTTTTTTGGGCACCCAAAAAAAAATGGGAAAGCCGGGAAAGGGGGACCCCTGTTTAAATATGTTTGAAAGATGTAAGTTTACTATTCAAAACGGGGGAGATATCCCACAAAACGCCCTTGGGAAAGGGGCCCCCCTTTAAAAACTTGGGGGCCAAAAGTAATAAGATCCCACCTAGCAAAAGCATCTTGTTTTGAGGTATTTCTGGTTTTACCCCTTAAAAGTTCTGGCCAAGATAAAAGAGTCCAGATGGCCAAATTTATTTTAAATCGGGAAGGGTAGAACTAAAACCCCCCTATCAAAAAACCGCAACTATGCTTTAAACCCCCTCTGAAAAGGGGGGGAAAAAAAAAAAAAAAACATTTAGTGATGAATTGTAAGAAATTATGGGGGAGATGGGGCCTAAAAATTTTTAAGGGTTAAAAAAAATTTTGCAAAGCACTTTTATCAGCAAAAACCTAAAAAAGGGGTTTTCAGGAAAAACCCTAAAAAGTTTATTAACACAGGCAAAAGGGGGAACTCATTGACCAAGTTAATATGACTTTCTATATCCCGCACCCCAAGGTTTGCTACATTTTATGTTTTTCCCCAAAGTTCAAAAGGGGGTTCCCCCTTGAGGGGATGTCCCTTTGGGGTCTCGGGGTTAGGGGCCCTTTGTAAAAAATTGTGGTATCTATCTAGCCCAAAATATGGCACCATTTGTTGAAACCTTACCATCCCTTTTTTTAGGGACATATGGACTATTTAAAAACGAATTTAGGGACTGACCATTGGGGAGGGGTGCCTTTTTTGCATCCAAACGCTTAGAGGCCCTTTTTATAAATCGATACCCCCCTCGATGGGGTGAGGGCTGTTGAATTTCCTTTTTTTTCTTTTTCCCTTTTTCCCCCCCCCAAAGGGGGGGGGAAAACCTTAGGGGTCACAACAGGTTTGTTTTGGGGGGTTTTTGTAAAATTTTTTCCCCCACAAGGGATTATTTCCTGTTTGATGGGGACGTTTTTCCCCCCAGCTACAGGGGACAGCCAAAAGGGCAGGTTTCCCGTGCCCCGGCCTATTCAAACCGGTACCTGGGCTGGTGGGGAGACGTCCGGGGGCTTCGGGGGACTCCCCTTTCCCCCCTTTCTCTGACCACATAGCCCCGTGGGGGTAGGGTTCATTACGATATCTTCATCATTTGGGAAGGCTCACAAAAAGAAATTTTCCCCAAAAATTTTAAAAGAAAACCCGAATGTCAATAAGTTTAAAATTTTTGATTTACTTTGAGATTTCCTTTTGAAATTTTTTTAAATTCCCTTTATTCGGTTTTTGGCAGATCAATGGGGGGCTAATAATACCATCAAACCCAAAACCCAGCCCCAAATTCCTTTCTCGAGGGAGTTGGGCCCTGACACCCCTGAAAAAGGGGGGTCCCCCGTGGACGTAAAATTTTGGGCTCAGACGTAATTGTTCCCTCTGGAAGATTTTTAAGAAAAGGGGGCTAATTCTGAATCTCGGTTTTTTGATTAAGGGCTATCCAAAATTTTATTTAAAAACCCAAAATTTTTCAAAAATGCAATGAAAAAGGACCCAGTTCAATTACTGACACCAAGAATCCATACCTTTGCCCGGCCAAGAACAGTAACGCGACATTGGCACTTTTTTAAAAATGGCCCCCTAGGGCGACCCTAAACAAATATTGGGAATGTTGAAAATGGACCCCCATTTGGTAATTTGGGCCGGGAGGGGCCCCCCCCCATATTTATATAGAAAGGGGGAAAATCTGAGGGATGTCTTTTGGGCAGTAGCCACTTTGTAAATCCAAAGGGAAAGGAAAATTGGTGACCCAACCCAAAAAGGGTTTTTTCAGTTTTTGGGGGTTGTTTTGTTTTGTGATTTTTGGAAAAAACATATACGTTTCCAAAGATACATGGGGAAAGACTTACCCCCAAATTTAAAAATTTCCCCCAATTTTTAAAAACCACACTTTTGGGATATTTGTTTAAAACCTTTGGGGATGGGATTTAGGTATGTAGGCAAACCAAAAAACAAAATGCGACATAGGATCGGGGAGCATTTGGGGGATATTCGCCCTCAAAAGTGACAACACCAAATTTTACGTCATATACACTCAATACATGGGGGGGAAATCTAAAAAAACCTCAAAAAGGAGGGGCATTTATCGGGGCTCTTCCCTCTAAAAAAAGGGAAAACTTGGGGCGATTTTTGCTGCAAAAGGGAAAGTTCTTTGGGCAATTTTTTCCCCAAATAAAAAAGGAACCCAAAAGGGTTTTAAAAGGAAAACCCCTTGGGTTTCAGCCGCTATCTTTAAGGTGTTTCTTTTTTTTCCTTGTTTTAACAACATTGTTGAAATTTAAATTGATCATTTTACCAATATCCTTAAACCCAAATTTTTCAATTTCCTTGGGAGAAAAATTGGGGAAGGAAATTAACAGTTCTTTTTCCCAAACCCATAAATTTTTCGTTTCCCCTTGTGTTAATGAGCATGTCCCTTTTTAAAACAAACCCAATTTATTCCGTCTGCCCCGGTGTTGATCCTGCATTTCATTTTGTCGCGATGCTTATCTCGCCCCGCGCCGTAACTATGGACACCTCTTGGGGGAGTTCCTTTTCTGGCGGCCCCTATTGGGTGTCCGGGGGCGCCCTTTTAGCGCGCCTTTTTCTTCCCCGCGCCGCCAGCTTTCGGGGTCCACACACAGCCGACGTGTCATGCCCTTACAGGGCGGGAGATGCTTTCAGTTTTGAAATCAATAGTTTAAATTTTATGGGTGTATCTTGTGGGGGGGGGTTTGTTTTGGGGGTTTGGTGTTTATCTCATCCCCCTCTTTGGGTTTTTGTTTTTTTTTTTTTGTATTCCCCTTGCCTGGGGGTTTGTGGTTTTTAAAATTTCAAACCTACAAGGGGGCTTTTTGCAGATAAGCTTAAAAGGGAGTTTTCCCCCTTTTTTTTATGTTTTAAAAAACGGCTGTTTATGTTTTCTTGCATCCCTAATTAAACCCTCAAAGGGATTTATCCCAAACCCCCTTTTTTCTTGTGCCCCGCATTATTGCAAAAACCTTTATTTTTTTACTATAACCCCGATACTTGGGCCCAAATTTTATCCCCCCCAGACTGTCCCCCGATGATGTCTTTGGGTGATTGAAAAAAATTTTTTGGGGGCGGGAAAAATGAGGAAAAACAGGGGGTTTTTTGAATTTTTGGGAAGGCTGGGCCCGGCAGGGAAACCCCCTTTTCCGGGGGGATCATCCGGATCTTTTCCCAGTTTTTGGGAGGGGTATGTTTTGGTTTTTAAGGGGGCCCGGTTTTGTATACACTCTGGGCCCACCCATGTGGTTGTTGTTTAACCCACCACAGTGTTTTGTGAGTTTTTTGGGAAAGATCACGATATTTTTTAAAATTTTATTAAAAAAATTATTTTTTAGGACCGATTTCTCCTCTTTTTAAAGGGCTTTATATTTTTTCAGGCCCCCATTTTTTCCCAGAACCCTTTAAAATTTTGGGGATGGAAAATAGAGCTTCACCGTTGCAGCCCGGAAAAAATCTCCTTTCCTCATTGATGAAATAAAGAACTTGGGGGATGTTAGAACCTTTTCTCCCCACCTTCCTTTTTAAGGGGGCCCAAAAGATGTCAAAAAAAGGTTTTAGTCTGGAGTTGATTGGCCAGTCCAGCACCTTTACCCTCATTTCTCTTTAGGCAGTGGTGATCTTTTTGGGGTGTTTGGGGTCGTTATTTCTATTGGATACTGCCTGCTGCTAGAAGGGAGGGATCTGCTCTGCTTCAGTATGAAGCAGCTATGGTTTGTGCAAGGATCTGTAGTGCCCACAGCAAGGGACTGCAGCCAGTACAGGGCCCCAACCATGGACACTCCATCTCCATGCTGACTGTTAGGCAGACACACTTGTCTTTGTACTCCTCACATGGTTTGCAGCCAAAACACGCTTGACACCATTGAAACCAAATAAGTTTATCTTGGTTACCCCCCCATCCCCCTATCATCAGGGACACAGAAAACATGGTTCCAGTAATCCATGTTCCTGTTAGTTTGCTTGTCTTCAGCAAACTTTGCCGGCTTTCTTGTGCAACATTAGGAAGAGGCCTTCCTTACTTGGATGTCGCCATGCACACCAATGCAGTGTACAAGTCGTCTTTGGTCTCTGGAGCACCTGGGACTGGCTGACGCCACAACCCTCTAACCTCTGACAAGCAATGCATGACGCTGAGCATGTGCAACTTCAACTTCTTTAGTCAACCATGGTGAGGTCTGTTCTGAGTGGAACCTGTTCTTATTAAAACCGCTGTATGGTCTTGGATACCGTGTGCTGCAGGCTCAGTGTCATGGGAGTTGGCACCTTCTTGATATACCGCGGCCATCTTTATGAGAGCTTCACTTCTTATCTTCAGAATCCTTCAGGCAGTTCTTTGCCATGAGGCACCTGTTGAACTTCAGTGAACAGTATGAGAGAGTGTGGAGCGGGGTACACCAAATTAACACAACCTCTCCATTGACACCAGCGACCTATGTAACACTAAAGGTTCACACGGACGACATGAGAGAAAATGGTAAATTGTGTCTTCCTTTTGTTGACCAATGGTTTAGACATTGATGCTGTGTTGAGTTATTTGGAGGGCACCAAATTTATCCTAGTTGATACAAGCCATGCACTTATTACTTAACATTGGATCACAGTGTCCTATCTTCAGTGTTGTCCCATGAAATGATAGAATACAATATTTATTTAATGTGATCGGTTGTATTTACTTCTGTGATAGATATATGGCCGCAAGTCAAGGGAAAATGATGTCAGTAGTGTGTGGCACTCACGTGCCTGTATGGCCTCCCCTTCAATACATGGGAATTTCTGATGTAAGCTCAGTAGTGTGTGGCATCCCATGTGCTACTGTCATGATTTACCTACAATACCTGGGGCATTCTTCCTGATTGAGGGTCAGTAGTGTGTGTGGCCTCCATGTGCCTGTCATGACCTCCCACAAACACATGGGCATTTTTTCTTTTTCCCTGATGAGGATCAGTAGTGTGTGTGGCCTCCATTGTTCTGTAGGGGACACTCCCTACAACACCTGGGCATTCTACTGATGAGGGCAGCGGTGGTTGTTTTGATGGTTTCTCCTCCTGAACCTAGATATAAGCATAAGTCACTTCTGGTCAGTCTGTGGTTGCAATGTGGTGTTAGGTGGATGTAACTAGACCTGATGTCCCAGATGTGCCGATTGAAATCAGTTTGGCGAAGGGATCAATCGTTTGCATCAATGCCTTTCATCCTTGCAGGAGTGCTGGACACACTTCAACCACATTGTCCTGCATCAGAAGGAACCCAGGGCCCACTGCAACCTGAATATGGTCTGCACAGTGAGTCCCGAGGGATCTCGTGCAATGGCATTTAGGGCAACCCTGGCACAGCACATGGAAGAGCTGTCAGCCAAAACCCATACTGACACACTGCCATCTGCTCATGCTGGAGAATGTTGCAGGCAGCAGAACATTCTCCACAGCGTCTCCACACTCTGTCAAATGTCTTCTGTTGTGAAAAACCTGTCTCCATCATTGATGTAAAACAGGAGCCCCAATGTTGGATCTGCCAATCTTGGTGTTCTCTGGGCAACTGCCAATCGTCCCTGCCCGGTGTTGGGTGTAAGCAAAAACACCGTCTTGTGGACACCGGCCCTCATACCTCCCTCTTGGAGTCTGTTTACTGACAGTTTGAATCAGGACACATGGATATCTAATGGTGCTGCTGGAAGTCTTATTGCCAGGGCTCTGGCATTGCTACCCTGTTCCTAACCATGACCCCCCCTCCACATCTCCTGGTGTACGGCATGTCTTCTGGTATCTGCTCCATGCTTGGACACTGTACTGACAGACAACGCATTAAACTTCTTGCCACAGCTTGAATTGAGTGGCAATCCTGTGATTGATCTGCACTACCTAAGCAATTCTGTTGGTTGTAGATACGTTCATGCTACCTTAGGGGGTGAGAGCAATGAAAAAATGAAAATAAGGTGACCCAAAAAGGTGAGATACAAGAGAAATGGTCGTGGTAACCACCTGCAGGAAACTACTCCTTTCTAGGGGTTGTTTTGTAATTGCCTATCATTTCTACTGTTGTCTGCTCCATTTGCACAAACAGCAGGAGAAATTGATTCACAATCGGAAGTTGATTAATAACTGGACAGATGATTTTCTCTGAAGTTGGGATTGACCTGGAGTTGGTTAAAGTGTGTTTTAGTATTCCCTTTATTTTTCTGAGCAGTGTATATGTACAGAATAGAGTGTATATAGAGTGTGATATTGCTCTCAATCCTCCTCGTCTTCTTCAGGTTCTCAGGTCCAGGACTTTCACAGCTAAAGGGGACAAATGGCCCTTTTTCTTCAATGACCTCCCAAGATGGACAAGGACGGAGGTCCCTCTAGGGCCACCAGGATATTAGTACCTAACCATGGAGATCACGCTACTTGGGTAACTGGAGGGTGAGAGTCTCACATGAACATCGCTCTTCTCTCTATCAGTAACAGCGTGAATGATGGAAAGGTGAGGGGTTCTTAGACATCTATGTAGTGATCAGGGTCTCCAATACCAAAGGATTACACGAGTGGAAGAAGTCGTATGGTGAGTGTGTGGCCCCCCGTTGTAGTCAGGAGGTCGGAGCAGCCCCTGAGCCCCGAGCCTCCACATCATTCAGATACAGTAGATCTAGAACTGACACACAGGATCACTGAGCTGCTGACTGGTGAGGTGACTGGGAATGCTGGGACTTTTTACATAACACAGGGGTTGATTGGTCTTAATGGTGAGAGGTGAGGGGAATGTGGGACATTACAAATGCAACGGGGATTGATGGGTTGGATGATGATGAGTTGATGGGGGGATGCTGGGACTTTATTCATAACACGGACTGATGGGTCTGGATGATGAGACGCGTGGAAGGGTATGATGGGAACATTATTACATAACACAGGGGATGATGGTGTTACTGGATGTTGAGAGGTTGTGGGGATGGCTGGGACCACTTATAAAATAACACAGGGGATTAAGGGTTTCTTGGTGTAATGAGAAGGTGAGGAGGAATCTGGGACATTATACATAACACCAGAGGATGATGGGTATGGGTGATGATGGATCAACTTTGTTGTAAGGTTACTATAAGGTGGCAGGATGTCGCTGTCTACACAACTACCACCGGCACTTTATTAGGTACACCTGGTCCAACTGCTCTTAACACTAATTTTAATCAGCCATTCACATGGCGGCAATCAGTGCATTTAGGCATGTAGACATGGTTCAAGACAATCTCATGCAGTTCAAAACGAGCATCAGTATGGGGGAAGGAAAGGTGATTTGAGTGCCTTTGAAAGTGGGCATGGTTGTTGGTGCCAGAGGGCTGGTGCTAGAGTATTTCAGAAAACTGCGATCTATGGGATTTTCACGCACAAACCATCTCTAGGGTTTACAGAGATGGTCTGAAAAAGAAAAAACATCCTGTGTGCGGCAGTCCTAGTGGGCGGAAATGCTTGTTGATTGCCAGTGGTCAAAGGAGAATGGCCAGACTTTGGTTCAGAGCTGGGTTAGAAAGGCAACCAGTTGACTCAAATAGCAACCGTTACAACCAAGGTAGGCAAGAATGTGCATCTTCTGAATCGCACAGTACGGCGAACTTTGAGGCAGATGGGCTACAGCAGCAGAAGTCCACACGGCTGCCACCCTTTCAGCTAAGAAAAGGACAACTGAGGGCTCCCATTTGCCCAAGGTCATCGAAATTGGACAGTAGAAGATGGACAAAACGTTGCCTGTCTGATGAGTCTCGATTTTATGCTTGGCGACATTCAGATGGGCTAGAGGGTCAGAATTGGCGGTCTACAACTTGAAAGCAGCGGGACCATCCTGCCTTGTATCAACGGGTTCAGGCTGGTAGGTTGGTGGGTCATGGGTGTGGGGAATATTTTCTTGGCACTCTTTGGGCCCCTTGGTACCAATTGAGCATCGTGTGCAACACTTGTGGAAATCTATGCCACGAAGAATTGGGCAGTTATGAAGTCATAAAAGGGGGGTCCAACCGTTACTAGCATGGTGTACTAATAATGGTGGGGGGGGGGTGGCCGATGTGAGTGTATGTCTCCTTGGATGTGTGGGTAGTTACATAGAAAGGGAAACTGGGCATCTGTACCAGGAGGTCATGATGGAGGATCACGGCCCCGCTGACATCACAAGGTTGAGAGGAGATATAAGGACACAGAAGGTGATATCTATCACCAAGAAAACTAGTCTCTCCTCTTTGCGTCTCTCTATATCTTCTCCCGCTAGAATTGAAGGTGCTGAGACAAATATGATATATAGACAAGATATACTGCAGCTCATGTATATGTCACTGTGTGAGCCCTTACAGATGGTTCCAGTAGGAGGAAATCCAGCAGATAGATGTTGGTCCCCGTTCTGTTTTTCCACAGGCCCTGTCCAGTGGGGAAATGGCCCTAGAGACATTAATCAGGTGTAGAGGGAGTGAAAAAGTCTCCTCTAATATGACAGAATCGGAAAACAACTGCAATTATTTCAATGGTTTTGTCTCTTTGGGGAATATCTGCTTGTTATTATAAGGTTTGAGGTTGATGCTGAAGAGATGGACGTTCACAGGGGAATTCCTCAAGGAAGGAAAAAGAGCCCTAAACACAAAGCTGTATTCGGGGTGTGGATCCTCTGCAGTCACAGTTGGGCTCATAGTAGAATTTGGGGGTTGGGGTTCTCTTTGTCATCCTGTCTGTATGTATGATTGTTACTTATGTCACATCAGGGTGAGATATGGACTGATATTACAAGTGGAGGCATGAAGATGAGAAGATGAGGAACGTATGAGTGTGGATGATGACGTGTAGGGAGGAGATTCCCAGAAGGATGTGACCACAGGTGAGTAGTGATGAAATTTCAGAGGTTTCTTCAGGGATCTGTGTTATTACCTGGTGCGGGGCCTGGAGGAGGGTGACTACTCTCCCAAGCCGTTCTATGGCTCACTGCGTACATGAGGCTTTGGATCAGGTTTTTGGGGTTCACCTGCTGTGATGAACATCTGCACTGACAAAAAAGCCAGAATCTGAGGACACTTAGTAGACCCAACTTTAGCCCCACAGTTATCAGGAAGCCAAATTATAGAGTTCTGGAGGAAGGAAAAAAGCAAAATCCTTTCATACCTTAAGGGCCGAATTTGTGATGGGGTTTTTATAGGAGCTGTGAGGAAGTGATTCCTTCTATATATTATTGTAACTTTATTGAGGTTCTGAGGCTAGGTGTTGGGATTCTTCTCTCAGGGTTCCCTTCAATTGGGCCACCCTTTCCCTGGAACAGCCTGTATCTTAGTGTATTGGATACAACAAGGTCCTGGAAACCTTTATTACAGATTCTGTTGGAAAACTCTGTCTATTCCACCCCATCCTAGAGATGCTCTATAACATGGAGACCTGGTGACTGCAGCCGTTAGGCCGTACAGACTCATGTCCCGTCCATGAGATCAGCTGGAGATGTTTGCTCTTTGTTCATGATGATATGGTTATTGCCAAGATGAGATGGTCATAACCAGATGATGTTCAATTGTATTTAGTAAAGTGATTGCTCTTTGGTATTGAAGGGCAGATGGGTTCCGTGTGGGCAGTGGACAGGACTGGATGGTCAGTCAAGTTTGTGCGTTCTCAGAATCTTATCAAGTCCAGGTTTATGTGATAAAAGTGTTGGTGTGAATGTAGATAGAAGCAGTTCCTGGGACTTATGTCACTGATACATTACTGGTTATTACAATGATTTAGAAGGCTGCAGTCATCAACTGGCAGGTTCTCATGCAGGATTTTTGAGCCCACTGTAAGGGAGTGTAAAGTAATGAGAAATACACACAAGTGAAGTCCCATTATTATTCCAGCGAAGACCCTGGGTTGCAGCACAGACAGCAGCGAGACAGGCTCCATGGAATGACTCCATGAGGTCCTGGTAGGTTTCACAGGGATCTCTGAATGCCGTCTGTATCCCACAGATGTTGGGGGGTCCATAGAGCCAAAACAGCACCATCCAAGTGGCAACTGCTGATGGAGGGTTCCATATAGCAAACATCAGGAGGCCCTTCATTGCTCAGTGGAGTCTGGAGAATTAAGAGTGCCAGAGGAGTACTTGGGAAGTTTGATGGTCATGCTCTTCATCTAATGTCAGGGACATTTTTGTATGGGTGTATAGGATATTTTTTTTTCTGGAAGCGATGGAGTCATACTCAAATCGGGGCAGGTGCCTTCCAAAATGGGTTATGTGGCCTAGAGAACACCCTGTGAAAACATCTCTGACAATATTGCTGACCCAATCCAGCTTGTGGGGGTTTTTTTTCTTCCAGCAGTGGTTTCAGGAGTTTATTGTTATTGATGTTTCTTCATTTGACACACAATGTCCTACATTCCATGAAGCTGAATTAAAAATAACGTGATCATTGAGGGGAAAAATAAACCTTTTGTCAACAGCAGAGGTCAATTCCGTTTACTTCAGGAAAACTGAAGCTTTTTCTGCTGCTACAGCTTGGTTAATAGGAAATTTTGTGACATCTGTTTGCTCGGGGCCCCATACACAGTTAGGGTTAGCATAGGTGCAGTGACATCCGTTTCTGCTCCGGGGGCCCCATAACATGAGTAGGGTTAGCAGATGTTCTGTGGTTTACATTTGTCTTGCCCAGGGCCTTCATATGTGTAGGGTTTGCGGAGGTGCATGTGACATACCGTTCTGATCCTGGCCATATGAAGCAACGAGTTATGGTTAGCAGAGGTGCAGTGACATATCTCTGCTCCAGGGCCCCATTTATCAGTAGGGTTAGCAGAGGTTGCATTGTCTCAAGTCTGCTCCAGGGCCTCATATGCAGTAGGAGTTAGAGAGGTGCATGTGACATCAATCTGCTCTAGGGAATATTAAGTCTGGTTCAACATGAGAGAAATCACACAGGAGAGAAGCTTTTTCGTGTTCTGAATGTGGGAAAATCTTTTACAGACAAATTCAAGTCTGGTTCATTTTCACAAAGAAGGGTAGTTTGTAATGTTCCCTAAGATGGACTCCATAGGTGCTGGTAGTTGTCTCAGTTGATCTGGAGCTGACTGATTACACAGCTGCATGGGAGAGTCAGAGCCAACAACAATCCACCCATGAGGCCACCGCTGTTGAGGGTCCATATAGCAAACATGCAGGAGGGCCCCACTCTTGCCAGTTTGGGGTTAGGAAATTAAGGACCAGAGTAGTACTTGGTTTTGTTCATGGCTCTTCATTCTATTGCCAGACATTTCTAGTGTGGGTTGTATGGGATCTTCAAAATGATGGATTCATATCTAAACTTGGGGGAGGTAAATTTTTAACAGGGGATAAGTGTCCAAGAAAGCCTCCAAACATCTCCAGACCATAATGCTGCCCAACCAGCTTGTGTTCTTCCATCTATGGTTGGCAGTGGTGTTTATTCTCTGCGTTTATACCTGACACACCACGTCTCTCCATCCATGAAGAACAAAATGTGATCTGATCAAGAAAACAACCTTTACCATCAGTGGATTCCAATTTGTGATACTGCCAGGGAAAACTGAGAGCTTTTTATGCTGGCTGCAGATTAGTTAGTAGAGGCTGCGAGTGAAATCCAGTCATGCTCTGGGGCTCATATGCAGGACTGTTTGCTGTTGTGTCATAAATCGGCCCTTATCCCTAACTACAATGAGGGATATGTGTGCAGACAGCCTATCACACCTTACATACCTAGCAAGCCAGCACACCACAGGAAATTCCCACAAGAGCGACGGGACATAGGAAGTGGGCATAGGGGGTCCTGCTGGATCCATCATTGGTTTGTTCAAAAGAACTTATAGGGTTTTTATTACTACAAATATTAGCTTTCAGCATAAAAGGAATGTTTAATTGAAGACATTTTATACATTCATGGTCAAAAAAGATTTTACTTTAGTCATGAGTATAAGAGACATTTTATCAGCATCTCTGTATGCACACGCATTTCTATGCGCGCTCTCACTCACGCTGCGGCTCACACTGCTAGGACGGTCTATTATCTGATTAGATGACAAAGCAGGAGAGTGTGGTCACCTCAGGGGACTGATCTATGATGTGGAAAACTATTTTAGATTTAACTAGATTAGCTGCGGTGGTAAACAAAAGGTACATCTTGCTGTGAGGACTGAAAGAAGCATCTCTTTGTTCATTGGTAAACTATCTCCTTGCCTGTAGAATCAGAGCTTGAAATTTGTATATTAGTTAAACACTGCTGTAGACCACTCATCAAGAACCATGGAGTGCAAAATGTCTTGGGAGTTGGGGTGGTAACGGGGGGGGCGTGCGAGGAAACCAGTTAATACAAACTTCATGAGTTTTCCTGCCTAAAAAGGAATGTTTTAAAATATTTATTTTTATTTTTAACAGAAATAAAGATCTCTGAATACAACTGCATGTCCTCACTAAACTATAAAGTAGAAGAAAGAGTAATGCAGCACTTCTGTCAGGAGGAAACTACTCTAACATTTTGAAATGTACTTCCAGGACATCATAGTTTAGGACCAGTTCGAATAACTCCCCGTCATGAGGAACCTTCTCCTGACCGACCACAGATGGTTACCATGAGTACAGGCCAAAAAGAGGGGAAAAGCTTTCCACATGCTCAGTGTGGTAAATGGATTACAAAACGATCAAGTCTTCAACAGAAGATATTCACCACAGGAGAGAAGCCTTTTTTCATGTTCTAATGTGGGCAATCTTATACAGAGAAATCACTTGTTAGTCAGACATAAGAGAATTCACACTGGAGAGAAGCTTTTTCATGTGCAGAATGTGGGAAATCTTTCTACAGAGAACAGAAATTCAAAGCTCGTAAAACATGAGAGAATTCACACAGGAGAGAAGCCTTATACATGTTCAGAATGTGGGAAATCTTTTATACAGAAATCAAGTCTTATTATACACGAAAAAAGTCTCACAGGAGAGAAGCCTTTTTCATGTTCAGAAATGTGGGGTAGTCCTTTAAACTTACAAGCAATTTACTTGTTTACACACGACGAGGACTCACACAGGGGTGAAGCCTTTTTCATGTTCTGAATGTGGGAAATCTTTTATACAGAAATCAAGTCTTATTATACACGAGAGAAATCAACAGGAGAATGCCTTTTTTCATGTGTCAGAAATGTGGAAAAATCTTTTAACAGATAAATCATATCTTGTAAACATGATAGGAATTACACAGGAGAGAAGCATTTTTCTTTTCTTGAATGTGGGAATTGTTTTATAGAGAAATCACATCTAGTTTAGACACGTAAGAGAATTCACACAGCGGACCAAGATTTTTTAATGTTCAGAATGTGGGAATCTTGTCAGAGAAATCACGTTTTGTTAGACATAAAAGAATTCACACAGGAGAGAAGCCTTTTTCATGTGCAGAATGTGGAAAATCTTTTACAGATAAATCACGTTTTGTTAGACATAAAAGAATTCACACAGGAGAGAGAGAGAGAAGAAGCCTTTTTTCATGTGCAGAAATGTGGTAAATCTTTAACACGTTCTATCAAATTAGTTTACACATATAAGAGTTCACACTGGATGAGAAGCATTTTTCATGTTCAGTTATGTGGGAAAATCTTTTTACCAGAGAAATCGAAGCTCGTTAAGAACATGAGAGAATTCACACAGGGAGAGAAGTCTTTTTCTTGTTCAGATTGCGGGAATGAGGAAATATATTACACGTATTTCATATTAGTTACACACAAGATATTCACACAGAGAAATGCCCCTTTTCATGTGCTGAATGTGGGAAATCTTTTACAGAAGTAATCGACGCTCGTTAAGACATGAGAGAATTCACACTGGAGAGAAAGTCTTTTTCTTGTTCAGAATGCGGAATTCTTTTTTACACGTATATCATATCTAGTTACTCACAAGATAATTCACACAGGAGGGAAAAGCCCTTTTTCATGTTCAGAAGGTTGGGAATCTTTACGGTGGAAAGCGAGAGTTTGTTAAACATGAGAGAATTCAGAAGGGAGGAGGAAGCCTTTTTCATGTACAGAATGTGGGAAAATCTTTTACACGTTATATACAAAATCAAGTTACACACAAGAGAATTCATAACAGGGGAGAGAAGAATTTTTTATGTTTGAAATCTGGTTTAATCATTTCTTGTGACACATAATAATATTCACCAAGGAGGGAGGTGGAAAGTTCCTTTAGAAGGAAAATGTACATTAAATGTGGAATTTTGCTTGGCACGAGATTAGTCGCACAGAGTGTGGAGAATGTTTTATTATTAAAAGCAAACCTTTGATGTTCAAACACCTGGAGATTGTTTCACGGATTATTAACCAGCCAAAAAACTGTATGTTAATAACAATGATACAGGACATGAGGGCATATAGGTTTGGAGGTTTAGTGTAAGTTAAGAATTTTTGTTAATCATTCACATATAGAATTATACAGTTATGTGTAAAAATATAGGCAGTGTGTTTCATATAAATGAGAAAAATGCTCAATTCTTATCGTAGCATTTATTTCCTTATACACAAATGCACTGGGAAGCCTGGGAGTTCTGCACATTCACATCAAATAAAACATGAATGAAAATATCACATTTTATACTGAAAGATGAATATAGAATGTGGATAACCAGCTGTTTTTTCCCCCAATAAAAATATCAGCATGCAACATTCCAATTAACTAACGGGAAGATAGAGGCCTGGACTGCCCAAGGAGATGAGGACGCATGGTGCTGGGGCTCTTGCAGCTTCGCCCTACTCAAGCCTGCCTCTATCTGCCTGCCTTGAGCTGGGTTTTCTAACTGCTGGATGATCGGGGTGAGAGAGGTGTAACGGAACCTGGTCGCTTTACCTGCAAGTCCGGTTGCGTGTGTGCTTCCTGGGAGGGTCCTGACTGGCCCTGCTTTGCGGCTGGGACTGGAGTCCACAGGCGGTGATTTATCCGCTCCCTGCAACCTCTGTCTGCGCTGACATCTACGTAGCACAAACACACTGACGCGTTTCAGGAGTAACTGCCTTAATCATAGTTTGACATCAATAGAGCACTGCCCCATTTTTAAAGCTAGTTAAGGGCGTTTATATAAGAGATTTAACCAATTTATTGTATTCCAACGTAAAAAAACAAAATAAAAAAGCATTGAATTGCTAAAACAATAAGTATATACTAATTGCTGTGTAAAATACAAAATACATCTAAAGTCTATTATTAAGTTAATATATAAATAATAAATATTAAAAAATAATAATGAAAAAAGTCATAACTAATACTGAATCTTAATAATGTCGCTTTGGCTATGTTCCACCTCGCTTTAAAATGGGATTTGCATTTCCTAGCGTATTTCGCGGCGTACTGTGCTCAATACACGGCAAAAGGCGCCCCAGTCATTACAGTAATCCACAGAAGGATTAAATTTGATTACGCCCTTCAAATATCACACCAGGCGTGAAATACGACGTGGGAGAGATAGTGACATGTCGTTTTTCACGGCGCTTACGCGCCAACGAGTAAAGCTTGTCTATGGCACTGGCGGGCTGCGGTCCCCCGCCCCGCAATTAACCGTGTGAACTTAGCCTTATTCAATCCAACTGGAGACCTAGTGTTTAGATGAAATATATTCACCAGGCTTTCTCTAGAAAAGGCAGTTTCTTTCGTCGATCGCACACTCGCAGTGCTGTACTAAGCTTTTTTTTATTACCACAAAAATAAAATAAAAGAATTTGTGATACACAGATATGTGATTTCTTATCAAGTGTCTCATAGGCCATGGAAATACCCACGATCCCATTTTGCATGCATCCGGAAGAAGCAGATAGCTGGCAGATTCTTTGTCTTTAGAACTTGTTGAATTAACATCCTACATACTGACTCAAACAGGTAGTGCAAGTGATTGTATAAAAAACAAAACGCCTAGTGCAATTGATAAAGGAGGAAATTTCACATTTCTCTCATGTGGAGCTAAAGTGTCTAGAAACCTGCATATGTTGGCTAGGTAATACAGCGGGTGTGGCCCGCAACGGAAAGGCGCCAACAGTTGATAGCCATTGACTATGTTGTAACACCATCTTGTTTAAGCATTCGCAGACATTTCTGTCTCAAAGTGGTGTGCTCCCTGGGGACTCTACTACCTGTGGCCCAGGGATCGCTGGGGGGAACATTTCAACCAGGATTTTAATATAACTCTTGTGCCTGCTTTCATTAATCCATGTTGCGCTTCCAGGGGACACTGCAATGGAGCTGAATTCTACCAGTGTAGCTCTCCTGTTAAATGGAACATAGAGCTTCCTCTCTTATGGACATCTGTTCGCCCTCTTGGGCTGGAAGGGGTCGAGAACATGAGTAATATTTCTGTTTTGCTCTTGCTATCGCCTTTATTGAAATATATTTATATATCGCATCAAACACCATTGGCAGAGGTCCTCAGTTGTTACAGACTGTTGTTCCTAACATCTGTGTGGTTACATTGAGATTTTTCCTTTATTGTTATACCTCAAAATCTCCATCTTCACTGTATGTGGTGGTGATATGTGGTCGTGGTGTTGTGATATTATTCAGTCCCTATGTGGTGGTGATATGTGGTCATGGTGTTGCAGTAGTATTCAGTCACATTGTGGTGGTGATATGTGGTCATGGTGTTGTGGTATTATTCATTCACTATGTGGTGAGATATGTGGTCCTGGTGTTAAGGTATTATTCAGTCACTATGTGGTGGTGATATGTGGTCATGCTGTTGGAGGTATTTTCAGTTATACCACGTGGTGGTTGATTTATGGTTTATGGTTGTGGCACGAGTAGCATCAGTCCACTACTTTTGGTGGTGATATGTGGTTATGGTGTTGTGGTATTATTCATTCAATATGTGATGGTGATATGTGGTATGGTGTATAAGGTATTTTTTCAGTCCACTATGGTGGGTGGTGATATGTGGTCATGCTGTTGAGGTATTATTCAGTCACCATGTGGTGGTGATATATGGTTATGGTGTGGCAGTAGCATTCAGTCATTATGCGGTGGGGATATGTGGTCATGGTGTGTTGGTATTATTCAGTCACGATGTGGTGGTTGTTTATGTGAATCATGGTATTTCAGTAGTTTCAGTCACTTTATGGTGGTGGGCTATCAATTCATTCACTATGTGGGCGGTTATATTTATCCATAGTGTGGCAGTTGTATTACAGTCACTATGTTGATGGTGCTATGTGTCATGGGTTGGAGATATTCATTCAGTCACTATGTGGTGGTATTATTTCATTCACTTATGTGGTGGTAATAGGTTGGTCATGGTTGTATTCAGTACTATTCAGTCATATGTGGTGGTGATTGTGGTCGATGGTGTTGCAGTTGTATTCAATCACTACTTGTGGTGGAGATATGTGTTCATGGTGTGCTGATTACTCCGTCACTATGTTGGTGGTGATATTGGTGGATATGTTGGTCGGGATTGTGGTATTATCTGGTTGGTGATTATGTGGTCATGATGTTGAGGTATTATTCAGTCATATGTGGTGGTGTTTATGTGATCATGGTGAGGCGAGGTAGTGTTAGTCACTCATGCACGGTGGTGGAATTATTCAGTCATTATGTGGTGGTATAATTCAGTCACTATTTGGTGGT
>JAODAL010058589.1:0-21996 GCA_025379985.1 Phyllomedusa bahiana | reverse complement strand
GGATATTTTAAAAAATGGGAACTATAATGGGTGGGGGAACCCATTTGATTTAGCTGTATGGGACCCTGAAACAGTTAATAGATGACTGACGGCAGCCCTGGCTACCACTGCACCCCCTATAACTACGGCTCTGCCAGCTGAGCCTCTATGTTCCCCGTTGGGATGTTCTTGCTGCCACCACATATACGACATGTTCTTGGACCCTGGTGAAAAAAGTGATAGGGGACTCCTGCCATGTGCCATTTCCAATACCGGTGTCTTCTTATCTTTCAAAGGGGCCCTGTAGCACCTGCTAGTGCTGCACCTGCTACAGCTATGTAGTCCTCATCTTTTCAGTCACCATTAAAAGGAAGGAATTAGTTTACACTGTGAATTTTTTTCTGTGACTTAGAGCCAAATTTTCTTCACTAAGTTGTTCCAAGTACCCATTTTACTGTTATGGATGCTAATTGCAGCTTTCTCTCCTGTTTGGGTATAAAATTGAACCACAACATCTTCTCCTATTGACTTTAATGGGGTTCAAAGTTCGGTTCAAGTTCGACTCGAACTTCGAACCGAACTTCTCAAAATTCAAGGTTCTACTCGAACTTTTTAGAGTTTGCTCATCTCTAGTTCTGATCTGTTTATCATTTAATTCCTGCAGTACAAGCAGAGTGTGAACTAAAGTGGTTCTATGGTGACTAGGTACCAGGAACTCCTTTGTTTCCTTCTCAAAGCTAAATAGAAGTACAGCATAGGATTCCAAGAGAAGAAACACAGGACTTCCAGTCAGGGAAGCACAGGATTAATCCATGAGGTAACCACTCTCCCAAGACAGACCTCATGGCTCTTGGTGTTTAGTATGCTTCTGATTTAGAACAACAAAAGTACTTGGAGAGATTATGATTCCAGATCTCCTGGGGTAGGAGGAAGCTCCTGTTGTGTGAAATCTGGATCATTGTGCCTCTGCGCGAGCTGTGTGTGAAGTAAGAATAGTAATTTAATGGATGCTTAGCTTCTGTAGTTAAAACCTAACCTGGAGTAAAGAAGAAGTTGTTTTCCACTCCACTCAGTTTAATGCCTGTTTTTCTGCACAAACATCAAGGACACTTCAACCAGCATCAGGGCAGGGAGGCATACAGTTACACAAGTGTGTCCTGGGGGACTACTGGAAGAACATCACCTACTCCTGGATCTGCAGACCTCTTTTCACTGTGAAAGCTATCATGACCAAAGTAAAGAGCTACTACTACCCCACCCTCTCCCCTGCCACCCTTTAATCACCAATGTTTCTCTAACAGGCACATTTAAAAATAGCAAACCTGAAATGTCAGTCACTGCTGTAGAACCACCCACAGCTTGCACCAGAAGTGGAAACCTAAAGCAGGGGGGAAAACATGTGAAAACATTCAGATGTAAAAAGATCTTTTACCATGTTTAGCCCTGTTCACTTGAATGAGCTGAGTTGCAGTACAAAATCTAAGCCTTGATAAAGCCAGGTTAGCTGGCGAAACATGTCGGCGAGGTCAGGCATGATGTTTTAAATTGTGATCTCTCACCTCTGTCTACAAGTGTCACCTGCTGCAGACGGTGTCACAAGGGGGCCTTATTTGTTCTGTGTCTATGAGATTAGGGACGACTGCCCAAGTAGTTGGCTTGGGATTCCTTACTGAAGCTAGTACTTTGCTATAGATATAAGGCTCTCCTGTTAATAGGTGGGGTTCCACCAGACTTGATGATAGAAAGGGAGTTATTCCCTCTTTCAGAAGCAAAAGGGTTAAATGATGAGGATAGAGATCAGGTTTTTAAATAGTGTGTATAGAGGTTAAGAGTTAGATATAATAAAAGTTACGTTTTAGTGTTTAATAGATAGAGAACTGATAGAGTTTAAGTTTGCCTATGGCAAAATAGTAAATATAGAGTTGCAGTACTTTTATCATTTCCTCTATGTTCTTTTGATTTGAGAGGGTGGTCCTAAGAAGAAAACCTTAAAGAGTACCTATCACCTCCACACAAACACACAAAATATAGTACTAAATGAAATTATAAGACATTTTTCCAATAACATGTCATTAGCAATGTAGCAATTCAGAGGGCTCATGTCAGTATTACAGGGGAACAGATTTTATTTTCACTTTCTTAGTAGAGCTCTGTATGTAGCAGGGATTCTTTCTGTTTAAGATATACAGTACCAACTGTGCAGGAGGAGCTGCTTGAACAGGGTGATATGAGCCTCTCAATTAGAGATGGGCGAATTTCTCAAAAATTCGGTTTGTCGACTTCGCCGAATTTTCCGACAAAATTTGTTTCGGTCCGGATTACTTCGGGACGAATCGCATTAAAAAAACAGCTATTTTCAGGCTGCTCAAGCCTGTAGGGTGCTGTAGAACGTTGTGCCATGCTTAAATATGCAGAGGGAGCTTGGTTTGGTCTTCATACAATGCTGTGTTTTAGTATGACACGCACATGACTGCCGCCGCTCTTAGAATCGCTTCACTATAATATTCCCTGGGCACTTACGGGGGCAAAACAAACCAAAAACTGAGGCAGAAATGCAGCCTGATAAAGTCATGGCAGAACCAGCTGGAAAAAAACAAGCTGAGGGCTAAGATCCTACCATAGCGTCAAAGAACACAGTGGTAGGTTCCCGGAGCCGCCACAGATCGCAGCACAGTAAGGGGATGTCACAGCAGGAGTCACCCTGCGAGGCCACAGCATCTGGTGTCATCTACCGGCCATGTGTTGACCACACACTACAGTAGGTCATACACTTTCCCAGATGACATCTGACAACCCCAGCCAAGGTCCGGTGGGTTTGTCACACACAACCCTAGTTAGCATGGCCCGGGAGCAGGTGAGGGGCTCTCACCTGTCCTCAACCCACCTCTGTCCCGTTCGCTTCCCACAGCCAGAGAAATACTATTTGCTGTGGCCTCTGCGCCACTATACAGTGAGGACCAACTATTTGAGGACAGTGGGCAGCAAAGTGGTGGGGAAGACATCCGCTGCTTCTTGCAGAAGTGGGCAAATAGTGATGAGGAGAGTTTCAATGTGGGGTTATATTGCGAGCGGTCAGGCTTTGTACAGCGACCCCCGTTGAGAGGGACGGCGGTGACAGGCAAACACTAATCGATGTAGCCGATCGCACATGGGCCGGGAGAAGCAGCGAGGCTGGGACAAGTTATTCTGGTGCCTAATTAATAAGGCATAAAGTGCCCCCCAAACAGAAAATTCAGTCCACTCCATGCCTCCTTGTGCCCCTTTTCTCCTGGGATGAAGTGGCGCCCTAGCAGTCGCCTACCCTCGACTACCCATTGCAGGCCTGGAAGCATTCCGTTATCTCTACATTAAGTTTTAGGAGACGGGAGGAGAAGAAGGAGGCTTTGGACAATCTGGGATCTTGGACAGTAGAGAGTTAATGTCTGGGCCGGAGATGTAAAGTTGTGTGTCATCAGCATACTTGTGGTTTTGAAAGCCACGTGATGCTATCAGCTGACCCAGACCTACAGTGAACAAGGGTTCATCATTATCATAGGGAGAAGAGAGCAGCAAATTGCGTGTCAGGAAGTGACGCAACCCGTAAGTCGGTAGTGTGGCCGGGAGTCAGCAGGGTGGCAGCAGTGTGAGATTGGGAGCCAAACGGCCTCGATTTAGACCACCCACTTTGCAGGTCCCAGAAAGTAGCGGCACAGGGGCTCACCGGGTTTAAGCGGGGGGGTTTTAAAACAGTCAGTCAGGCGGGATTTGGGGGTTTAAAAATCACCTACTCGGCGGGGGTTTGGCCAGTTTTTTGCCCGAGCCCAACAGAGGGGGTTTTGAACATAATTTATGTGGGAATTTTTGGGGCAGAAATTTAAAGAGTGACCAGGGCCCTAACTTTGGGCACCCCCGGCCCGGGCTTTTTAAATCATGCAGGGGTCCCCCAAATGTTTTTCAGAGGGTGGTGGCCCAATCCTGTCCCAACAGTTTGTACCCCCCCAGTGGGCCGCCCCCCCATTTGGGGGGCAGTAAAAAGGTTTCAAAACCTCTGCCAAAGACAACCCCCGGGTTATAACATATCTTACCGGTCCAGATACCCCTTTGTCCTCGGAAACCTTTGGTGCCAGCAGTGGGTTCCCCGAGCGATTCCCAAAGGGACGGCGTTTGGGGGTTTTCCCACCCCTAAGTGCAGTAGTGACCTTTCCCCTGTCAAAAGTTTCCGGTTGGGTTTTTGGTACTGCAGAAAAACTCCCTTTTAAAGGTGGGGATCTGCACCTTTTAAACCCAAACTGGCCGGGAAAACTGGCATTCACTTCAGCAATTGAAAACGACATGGGTAGTGGCTAGAAAATGGGCGAATTTCTCAAAATTCGATTCGGTCCCCTTCCCCCAAATTTTTCAGAAAAAATTCGTTTCTTTCCGGGAATTACTTCGGCACGAACGCTTTAAAAAAGCAGCTTTTTTCCCGGGCTGACAAAAGCCTGCGGGGTGCGTAGAAATTTTGTGCCTTGGTTTAAATATGCAGAGGGAGCTTGGTTTGGTCTTTTTCAATTTTTGTTTTTTAGTTATGCCCACGCGGGATGACTGCCGCCGCTTTTGGGAAATTGGGCTTCACTAAAAAATTCCCGGGGGCATTTTAAGAGGGAAAAAGGCCCAAAAAAAACTAAAGCGGGAATGTGGGCCTGAAAAAGTCATCCCAGCAAAAGCTGGAAAAAAACCCAAAAACCCTAAAAGAGCCCCCGGTGGAAACATTAGTAAACAGAGTGGGGAGGGGGGTGACGGCGGCACCCTAACCCAGCTTGAGGTCAGGCAGGGGCCCACAATGACATTCTGTAGGGGGCCCAAAACGGGAGGAAGCCCGAATGGCAAAAAGGAAAATGGGGAGCGGAGGTCAGGGCCGCAGCATGAGGTCGGCAGTGGAAACAATGACATTCGGGTAGGTGGAAAAAACAGGAGGAAGCCACGAGGGGCACAATGATGAGAGGGGAAAGGTCACGGGGGGCCCCAGCATGGGGTTTCAGGCTTTGGGCAAAGGGAAATTTGTAGGTGGCAAAACAAAATGGAAAAGGAAACAGATGGCAAAAAGACTGAGAGCGGGGGTTTCACGGCGGGGGCAGCAGCATGGGGTCAGGCAGGGGGCCAAAATTTGACATTTTTGGGGGGTGGAAAAAACAGAAATTAGGCCACAGGGGGTTGGCAAATCACACAGTGTGGGGGTTTCAAAAACAGCGGGCAGCTTGGGGTTTAAGGAAAGTGGCAAAAAAGACTTTTCGGGAAAGGTTTGGCCCAAAACAGTATTGGGCCACGGGGTGGCACAATGATACAGTGGGGGGTCACGACAGCAGCAGTTTGGGGAAGGCAGGGGCACAATGAAAATTTGGGGGGCGGCAAAAAACAGTATTAGGCCAAAAGGAATTTGGCCCCAATCACACAGGGGTGGGGTCAGGGGACAGAAAGCGGGATATGATCAGGCAGTGGCCTTTGAAAATTTGGAGGGTGGAAAAAACGGGGAGGAAGCCACAGAGTGGCCCAAGGGAATGAGAGGGAGGTCACGGCCCGGACACCCAAAATGAGGTCAGGCAGTGGCACAATGACATTTGGAGGTGGAAAAAACAGTATTGGGCCACGGGAGTGGAAAAAAATCCACAGTGTGGGGGGCAAACGCACAGTTTTGAGGTCAGGGCAGTGGCACAATGACATTTGGAGGTGGCAAAACGGGGAGAAAGCCCCCAGAGTGGCAAATTTTTGATGAGAGCGGAGGTCAGGGGCGGGCCGCGAAATGGGGTCGGGCAGGGGGCACAATGACATTCTGGGGGGTGGCCAAAACGTATAAGGCCACAGAGGGGCCCAAAATGATCCCGGGTGTGGAGGTCACGACAGCAGCAGCAGGGAAATTCAGGCAGGGCACAAAAACTTTCTGGAGGGGCCAAAACTGTAGTAGGCCACAGAGTGGCCCCAATCACCAGTGGGGAAAAGGGTAAAAGAAAACCCGCCAAGCATAGATCGGGCCCCAGTGGTTTTTTTGAAAATTTGGGGGGTTGGCAAAAAACAGGGGGAAACCCAACGAGTGGCACAATGACGGGAGAGCGGGGGTCACGGGGCAGAAGCTTTTTTTAAAGGTAAAGCAGTGGCACAATGACTTTTCTGGGGGTGGCAAAAAAGTATTGTGCCCCAGAGTGGCACAATCACACAGTGTGGAGGCCCAAAAACGAGCAGTATGGGTAAAGGCAGGGGCCCACAATGCATTCTGGGGGGGTTGGAAAAAACGGGAAAGGAAGCCACAAAATTTGGCAAAAAGGGACTGAGAGCGGAGGTCACGGGGGGGGGGGCAGAGCATGAGGTCAGGCAGTGGAAAAAATGAAAAACATTTGTGGGGGAACGGCGCACCCACCAAAGCAGCAGATGGGGTCAGACGGGTGGCACAATGAAATTCGGGGGGGGGTGGAAAAAAAAAGGGGGTAGGCCACGGGAGTGGCACAATGAAAAAGATTTGAGGTAAAGGGGGGGAAGGAGAACAGCATGAGGTCGGGGTTTTGGCACATTTGAACAGTGTGGAGGGGGGACCGAAAGCAGCAACCCCGCAGCAGCGGGAGGTTATAGGTGGCCAAGGGACAAAAGGTTGAGGTAGGGGGAAAAATTCCGGGTCCTGGAAAAGGGTTTGGTGGTAGGCGATGGGAAAAATGCCCCCCCAAGATGTGTGGAATCAGGGCGGGGGGGCGGCATCGGAAATAGTGGCTGAGGCGGGTAGTTTAAACCCCAAAGACTGAACCCCTAAGGCATTGGTGTGGGGAAAAACCTTTTTCCCGACCCACGCCTGTTTTCATTTTGGGAAAAAGGTCAGTCGTTCCACTTTTTCCCGGGGGAAAAGGGGGGTTTCTCCTTGGCGAAACCCGAGGGGCCCCCGCCGCACTAAAACACCCGCTCTGATGCCCAAAAAAGGGGCCCGGGCCCAGGACAGTTTCCACGGGCAAACTCAGAAATTCCCGGCCCCCCCACATCCATTTTGGTTTGCCCAGTAGTCCAGGGGATCTTCAAAACTAAAGGGGAAACGATGCGGTTTTCCAATTTAGGCCACCCCCTTTGGTGGGGTTTTCCCAGGGCCCTTCCCCAAAAGGTCCTTTGTGTGCTGCGGGGCGATTTCCCCTCCTCACTAGGGGGGTGGGAAGTTGCTCATCAGTGCTCCAAAAATTTTGGGTTTTTTTGCTGCTGATGGAGCTGGTACTGCCCCTCCCCCCCCAAACCTTCCCCCAGCGCCGGGGGCAGTAGTACGTAAGCGCTGGGGAAAACCCCCGGTCGGCCCTTTTCAGAGGGGGGGAAAGATGGGGGACACAGGCAACGGCCAACTGTTTCGGGGTTTTTCCCTATAGTATTTGAGTTTTTCCCCTCCCTCCCCCAAAAGCTGGGAAAAAAGGCTTTTTTTTGGGGCCCGGGGGTTTTAGCGGGGGGGTCCAATGGGGTTTGAAGACCCAGAAGTCATCCCTCTCCCGGGAATGCTGACTATTCGGCTGCCCTTACCCAGGAAAATTAAGAAATGCTGTGGGCCATCTGACAAGGGGCTCCGGGGGGGGCTCCCTGTTTCCTTTTTTTCACTGTATACTGCCAGGTGCTTGGGGGTCATTGCCTCGTCTTCCTCATCCCCCAAAATCACCTCCCCCAGCTGCTCCTGCTCCTCCTCTCTTGTCACCGGGGTTTAGAAAATCCACTCAATTTCACCAGCAATGTTCTGCTCCAATGTCCTCCTCCTCCTCCTCCTTTTTCAGTTCCCCCGGGGACCCCTTGGAAGAGATGTATTTTTCCCCAAACGTCTCCAGTCCCCTGCCCAGCCCCAAAATTTTTCGGGCATCTGCCCCGGGGACGAAGCGTGGAATGTGTTTTTTCTTTTCCCGTATTTCCCCGGCGACTGAAAAAATAACGTCGCCAAATCGAATGGCCTCAACAAACGGCAGGGGGTTAAAGATGGTGCCACGGGCTGCATAAAATTTTTACACAGGGGGCACTTCTGACTGCCTGGCCCATAAAAAAAATTCGTTAAGGGGTTTTCCTGTTCATACGTGGCCCAAACATTTCCCCAGACGGGAAAATTCCACGGGTGGAAAATTGCATATCAGGTGTGTTGCGGGGGGGGCCGTTCTGCCCCCATGCAACTGGGGAGGGGTGTTCCTGGCTTTTTTTACGAATGGAAAAAGTGCAATGCCCCAGTTTCTGGCCATTTTCAGAATCTTTTTGGAAGATCGGTGGAAGACTTCGGGAAACCCTTTTTCAAAAACCCAGTTTTCAACCACATGCGAAATTTGAGGGCGGGGGGGAAACCACCCCTCCTCGGTGCAGGGGCCGGACACCATTTTTCCCCCAAATTTGTTCGTAAACCAGGGTTTTTCCTTGATTTCCCCCCCCCCCCCCCCCCCCCCCCCCCCCCAAGTTTTGGCGGAAGAAAGCCAACATCGATTTCTTGCTACATGACGCGGAGCAGTTCCCCCCCTTTTGTGACTTGTTCCCCGGGGCCCAAGCCAGGTGTAGAACTGCGGGGACACCGTGTCCCCTACACAGGGGTGGTATGATGGAGCTTTTACTTGTGGAGGCTGAGATGGGGGTGGTGGTGGGGAGGAGGGGCGGACATTGGCGCAGGTGCAGCGTTTTGACATAGTGGTGGAGAAAGCGGGGGTCTCCTGTCCAAGTTTTTGGGGTTGTGTTGGGGCAGGAAGACATTCACCCAGGGGGCCCGGTTAAAGGACATGTACGGGCCCCTGACCGTAGTTACAGTTTCCAAGAGTCCACGTGCCATGCACCTTGGAAAAAAACCGGGTTAAGCTCAAGGACTGACCCCCCTTCTGTTCAATATTTATGAAGTGCTGGGTTTTTCCCTTTTTTGGGAAAAAGAAAATTACGCCCTTGGAACCCCCAATCTGGGGCTGGGGCACAAGCCATTATTTTCCCCCTGAATGGTGCAGAGTCCACCTTTTGGGAAAGGGGAGGGGACGGGCAATTACCAAAAATTTGGGGACAGGAGCACGGTCAGCTCCCTGCCCCCCTTAGGATGGTTGGACGCATACTGTTTCTCTTTTCAACGCCTTGCTGAACGCGGGTGGCGCCTGAGTTTGCGGGAGCAGGGCATCTGGACCTGGAGATATTTTCAAAGAGAAAAAGCTCCTTCTGCAGAGGTGGGGGGAGCCTTGGCTGGCTGCAATGGCATGATTTCCCCCTGGGGGCTGTGCTGCTGCTGTTGCTGCGGCGGGCAGGATGGACCACCAAAATCTGAGCCAAGTTTTCCCAGGGGCCCCCGGGAAAGGTTTTCGCTTTTCATGTGTTGAAGCAAAGGGGCCCTGGGGGGCCAACGTTAGCTCCCCGGGGCCCCGCTTTTACTTTCTGCCCACAGATTTACATTTAAACCCCAAATCGGCTCCCCCGGTGTCTTAGCAAAGAAATGCCCCACCGCCGAGGGATTTGGAATTTTCCGCCCCAAAGCTCCGCCCCCTGAGTGAATACTGCCCCCGCTGCCTTGCGAGCCCCCGTGCCCCTACTTTTTTTGGGCCCGCGAAGCGGGTTTTTTACCCCGTGGCCGTTGGTCCCGACTCACACTGCTTTCTATCCTGCTGGGTTCCCCGGCCACACGACCAAAATTTCTGGCTGCATGCTTTCCTGGGCGGCAAGCTGACGCCCTTTCTCCTGACGATGATGAACCCCCGCCTCAAACCCCCCCCCAAGTGCGGGCGCTACATCATCATCTATTTGTGTTTCATCGTCACTACTGTCCCCATCACCGGGGCTTGGTATGCCCAGGTGACCTCTCACAACTTTACCTTTCCCCTCCCCTCTCCCCCTCTATACTTTGCCGCCTACTGCAAAGGGGGGGGGAAGGGGGGGGGGATATTGGCCCCTTTTTTTCGTTTCCAAGTAGCTGCTGACTGCCCTCCTCAAAATTTTTCATTCCTAGTTTTAGTGGCGTTGGGGGCCCCGCCAATTTGTAGATCTTTGGTGGGGAAAACCCGGGGTGGGAAGAGGCGGGCTGAGGAAGGTGAGGGCCCCTGACCCGCTCCCCGGGGCCCTGCCAACTATTTGGGTTTTGTCTGAGGTTCCCCCCGACTTTGGGTGGGGTTTTTCAGAGGGCAAACTGGGGAGGAAGAGGATGACCTAGGTTTTAAAACCAATCAAGAACCCCTTTGGGGTTGCTGAACAACACACGGGGGCCCCTAGATTGGCAGCGGGGAGGTTGTGGCCTCACCCAGTGACCCCTGTGCGACGTCCCCCTTTCTGTGCTGCGACCTGGGGGCCTTTTTTCCAGGAATTTTTTGTGCCCCCTGCCCCTCGCAGGTTTCAGAGCCTGCCACCTCTTTTGTCTGACATACTGGGTTTTTTCTAAAATTTAAAAGACAATGTTTGATGTGATATTTTGTTTTTATGGTTTAAATTTTTCACCCTGGGTTTTTACTCCAATGAAACCCCGTAACCAAGCTTGGGTAACCCCTTTGGGTATAAAAAAGTGCTCCACAAATGGCCGGAAAAAATTTTCTTTTTAATGTGTCGTTTTTTTAAAACCCCTGTTTTGTTTTTTAATTTTAAAAGCCCCCAAAAGCTTAAATTAAAATTTTGGGGCATGATTTAGGTACAGGAAAAAAAGTATATTTTTTTGGCCTTGAAAAAAAACGGTTTATTTTTTTCAGCACACCAGCAAAAACAACGCCCTTTAATTTTAACCCCCCGGATGTAAATTGGGGCAATAGAATTTAGCCGCCCAAAAAAGTAGGTTTGTAGGTGTTTTTTAAATTTGGGGTTTTCCCATGCTAAACAAAAAAGAGATAAAAGTTGTAATTAACCTTTGCTTGTGAAATTTGGCTAAGGAAAAATTTTTATATTTTGGCGTTGAAAAAGACGGTTTATTTTTGTCATCACACCCGGGAAAACAACGCTTAATTAAAACCCGGGTGGTTTAAAATTTCGCAATAGAATTGAGTGAACAAAAAAGTAGCTTTGTAGCGTTTTTACAATTTTGGTTTTTTTCTACGCCACACAAAAAGAGATACAGGGTTTTAAAATTTAAACCCTTTTCTTGTGAAAATTTGGTAAGGAAAAAATTTTATATATTTTGGGGTTGAAAAAAACGGTTTATTTTTGTCATCAAAACCAAACAAAAACAACGCTTTTAAATTTTCCCCTGGATGTAAAAAATTGCGCAATAGAATTGGGGCCCCACAAAAAAAATAGCTTTTGTAGCGTTTTTACAAAATTTAGTTTTTTTCTAGCCACAAAACAAGAGATCAGTTTTTAGTAACCCTTTTCTTGTGAAAAAAAGGTACAGGAAAAAAAGTTATATTTTGGCGTTTTTAAAAAAACGGGGTTTTTTGGGGTCAAACCACCAGAAAACAACCTTTTTTTAACCTCTGGATGTTTAAAATTTTGCCAAAGAATTTAGCCCCACAAGTAGTAGCTTTGTGAAAGTTACAATTGCGTGTTTTCTACGCCCCACAACAAGAGATAAGTTGTAATTAACCTTTGCTTCTGGGAAATTTGGCTACAGGAAAAAATTTATTTATTTTGGCGGTTTTAAAAAACGGTTTTTTTTTTGTCAGAAAAAAACCCGCAAAAAAAACGCCCTTTAAATTTAACCCCCGGGTGTAAATTTGCGCCCCAAAAAAATTGAGGGCCCCACAAAATATTGCTTTGTAGCATGTTTTTCAAATTTCATGTTTTTAGCCCCCCCAAAAAAGATACAGTTGTTAAATTTAAACCCTTTTCTTGTGAATTAGGCTTTTAAAGGGAAAAAATTTTTATATTTTGGCGTTTTAAAAAGAAGGTTTTTTTTTTTCGCACACCAGCAAAAAAACCCTTAATTTTAAAACCCCCGGATGTAAATTGCGCAATTTGAATTGAGCCGCACTAAAAAAGTAGCTTGAGCTTTTTACAATTTCGTTTTTTTCTACGCCCCACCCCAACAAGAGTTCAGTTGTTTTTTAAACCCTTTTCTTTTGAAATTTGGGTACAGGAAAAATTTTTATTTTTGGCTTTTAAAAAAAAAAGGGTTTTTTTTTTGTAAGCACACCAGCAAAACAAAAGCTTAATTAAAAACCCCCGGATGTAAATTGCCCCCAAAAAATTGAGCTGCAAAAATTTGTAGCTTTGTAGGTGTTACAATTGTGTGTTTTTTTTACGCCAAAACAACAAGAGTTACAGTTTTTAATTAACCTTTGTTGTGAATTAGGTACAGGGAAAAAAATTTTTATATTTTGGGATTGAAAAAAAACGGTTTATTTTTTCAGCACAAACCCAAAAAAAACAACGCCCTTTAAATTAAAACCCCCGGATGTAAATTGCGCCAAGAAAATTTAAGCCCCCCCAAAATAGTAGCTTTGTAGCGGGGTTACAATTGTGTGTTTTCTTGCCACCAAAAGAGATACAGTTGTAATTAACCTTTTTTGTGAATTAGGGTACAAGGAAAAATTTATTTTTTTGGCGTTTTAAAAAAGACGGTTTCTTGGGGGAGACAACCCGCCCAAAAACCGCTTAATTAACCCTTTGGTGAAAATTGTGCCAAAGAAATTTACCGCCAAAAAAATAGTTTGTTTGTAGAGTGTTTAAAAATTTCGTGTTTTTTCTACGCCCCAAACAAGAGCTTTCAGTTGTAATTAACCTTTTCTTGGGGAATTAGGCCCAAAAGGAAAAAGATATATTTTGGCGTTGAAAAAGGACGGTTTTTTTTGGGGGCCCGCACACCCAAACAAAAAAACAAAGTTTTTAACCCATGGATGTAAATTGCGCAATAGAAATTTAGCAGCCAAAAATGAAGTGGTTTTTTTGTATTGTTAAAAAAAGCTGGGTTTTTTTAAATGGGGGTTAAATGGAAATGGCTTTTGATCCCACTTGGATATTAAATGTATATTTCAGCTGCAAGTGGGGCGCCACTGGATTTCAGATTTCCCAATTTCCCCAAAAATTTGAAATAGAACTTAAAAGAACAGGGTTTGGGACAAGTTAGGGCACCACCCCAAAATGCTATATAAAAAACAAATTTTTTTCAGTAAAGAGCCCTTCAATGATGGCACAGGGGCGAGGAGTGTGAGCTTTTCCCGGCGTCCCCCAAGGCCGGACTTTTATTGTGCGGGGGAATTTACAGGGAAACCCTCCGGTCTCTGATTTTGGTTACCTCTTTACAAATTTTATGCAGGCTTTGCCTTGTTCCCCCCAGAAATGCTTTTCCCCATGTAGCGGGCCCTGTGCTCGCAGCCCATTTTTTTCAAAACAAAAGCCACTTCGTTTTACCTGAAGTTCCAAAAGTTCGACCCTTTGTTTTGAACCTTAAATTTTCCTGAAATTCTAAACGGGAATTTTCCCTTCGTTTTAGAATCGATTCGCCCATCTCTTTGTAGGGGGTCCTCGGACCTCCGCAAACGGTGGTTGCGGCCACGCCAGGGGGGTTTGGGGGTTTAAATAGGTTTCCCGGTTTTTTAAAAAGAGCCGCCCCAAGGCAGGATGGGCATTCTGCGGCGGGGAAATCCCACCCCGGTCCTACCCCTGGCACGACAAGCTTGAGGTGGCAGCTGAGCGCAAGCGGGGGGTACAGAATCGTAAACGAAACTCGTAGTAAAAGGTCAAGAAAACCAGGTCGGGGAGGGGGGTTTGGAAAAGTCGGGTCGGGTAATGTAGCAGAAACCCCCTTCTAGGGAGTCCCGAAATTGCATAAAAACCCAAAATTTCCCCCGAGTCGGGGCCCCGATAGTGTCGAGAAAGGGCATTTTTCAAAAAAAAATTAAATGCTACGAGATAAATTTTTTCCCCAACCGCTGGTTCAAACGGCACTGGGTTATCAAAAAAGATAAAAAAAATGGTTTTTCAAACTTTTCAAAAATTTTTCAGGCCCTCTAACTTTACGGGTATGGATGTAGAAAAATCCCCACCCCCAATTTCCCCCACAGGTTTTTGTGTACCAAAATTTCCCAAAAATCATCTAAAAAAATTTTTAGCCAATATGTTGAGGGATTAATACTGTTTTTCCCTGGAAAGAATAGATTTCTTTTTAAAAAACCATAATTACTTTAAATTTGATAATGATTATTATCTAAAACTCCGTGGGGGGAGCCCCCCGTCTCCCGGGCTATTGCAAACCCAGTACAGGGTCCCGGGTGGGAACAAAAAACGATATTTAATGTGAAAAATCCCTTTTTTTACACTGTATACTTTGGGAAGGGCGCCTACATCGAGACCCCTGTTTGGGGTGGGGGTCACGATGTTTGGGGTTTCCCCTACCGAAGTTTGGGGGAATACCTCAAATTTAAAATCACCTTTAAATTACTTTCACTCCTTTTGTTCAGTAAGGAGGAAATTTTTCCCTTTTTCATATTTCGACTAAAAGGGGACTTAAGAATTATCTAAAGTCACAACGCACTTTTTCCCCAAACCCCAAAAAGTGGGAACACATTAAACCCGAAGGGGAACAGTAGCACTCAAAAAAACAAGTTGAAATTTTTATCCCTTTGGGGGAAAATTTATTAGAGCAAAAAGAGCTTTTTACGAAGGAAGAAGACTTTAATTAGATAAAAGATGAAGGGGGGTTAGTTTCGCCCCCAAAAGAAACCCAAAAAAATAGGAGGGGAAATTAAATTCTAGTAATTTTTTTCTGTCCCAAAAAAATAAAAAATTTGGTTCTTACAGAAGGGCTTTTTTTTTTGGGTGGGGGGTCCAAAAAAGGTGAATGTATGGGTTTAACCCCCCAAAAAAGTAATTTAGAGGTTTTGGGTAAACAAACTAAAGAATTTAAAAAATACAGAAATTTTTTGAATTGTAAAAAACGACCAAATTTTATTTCGGCAAAACATTTCAAAATATGTGATAAGTTAAAAAGTGGGATGCAGCATTCGAAAATTTAAAAACCCCGTTTTTAGCGGAACTTCCCTTTTCATATCAAAAAAGGATTAGTAACTCACTCTGGAATAACTAAACACTTCATTGAAGAACATGCAGGAGACACACGTAGTTTTTCATGCTTCGGGATAGAAAAAGTGGAGTGTCCAGTAAGAGGAGGTAACTGGCAGCACAAAGTGCGCCTACGCGAAGCCTTCTGGATTCTGCAGTTGCAGACCAGAATACCGAGAGGATTTAACCTCCGAAACGACCTTGCATATATATATTAAGTAAGTCTCACTAACATGTTCCCTTGTATAAAGGATGTTAATACATATGTAATGAGCTTGTATTGTGTTAAAGTAGCCTTTTTTAGATTAGTATGTTACAAATGTTTTTATTTTAGTATATAAAGGGTTAAGTGAAATGACGATGCAAGTGACGTCAGATAGGAAAACGTATTTAACCCGGACATTTATACTATGTTACCATACTGTGAACAAGGGCAAAGTTTGGTGCCCGAAACGTGTTGGTCAGTTGCTACTATGTTTTACCCTCTGCACTTTTTGTATTCGCAATAAAGAAATAAGCTTCATAATCCTTACGGCTGGATAACTTCAATTTTTTTGCTTAATGTAGCAGAAAGGTCGGGTACACGGGCAGACAGGAACTGATGAAAAGGGGGGAAATTGATGAACAGGAATAAATATATTAACAGGGGGAAATTATTGAACAGGGGAAATTGATGAACAAGAATAAATATATTAACAGGGGGAAATTGATGAACAAGAATAAATATATTAACAGGGGGAAATTATTTAACAGGGGGAAATTATTGAACAGAGAAAGGCCATTAAAGATTTTTTATGATACAAGTGTATAGTATGATTCCCCTGGGCGAACAAAGTCACACACAGGAGGAAATGCTCTATCAGGTTGTTCAAGTCTTAAACCCATCTGCAAGACATTCTAAAAAGGGCCAGGAAACTTTGCATGCAATTCAGCCATTCTTACACCACTAATCACACCCTCCTCAAGCTGCAGCGGCACACCGGCCTCCCCCAACATAGGCTGATATGTGACATTTACAAACAGTGGAATCGCCTCCATAGGGAAGACTCTTTGAAAAAGAAAGGTATTAAGGTTTTTTTGATGATCCGCGGAAGGGGGTTCCCCCGGTTTTTAATGCCATTCGCTCATAGGTGGGAATGGACTCAGTGACAGAGAAGGCTATTATGTTAAGTGGATGACTTGCTGTGGCGGGAGTCTACCAGGTCGCTAACCCTGGCGTGACTAGCTTGCTGTGGCTGCCGAGGCGCAGCGAAGTACCGAATCGTAAGACGAAACTCGTAGTCAAAGGTCAGGCCAACAGGTCAGGGCAGGCGGCGAAGATTCGAGGTCAGGTAACATAGCAGAAAGGTTGGTACAACGGCAGACAGGAACTGATGAACAGGTGGAAATTGATGAACAGGAATAAATATATTAACAGGGTGAAATTAGTGAACATGGGGAAATTGCTGAACAGGAATAAATATATTAAAAAGAGGAAATTATTGACAGGGGAAATTGATGAACAGGAATAAATATATTAACAGGGGAAAATGATTGAACAGGGGGAAATTGATGAACAGGTGATGAAAAGGGCCTCCCCTTTTTCCACTATTAACAGGGGAGGGCCTTCCCTTTTTCACCGTTGACAGGGGAGGGCCTCCCCTTTTTCATATAAAGCCAGTTTTGCAGCATTTGCTTTTGCTTCTTTTTTGTTCTGTCCCATTCCAGTTTTGTACTGAATTACATCAACAATGGCACAGAATGCAAAATAAGCACCTAAAACATTTCCTGTAGTTATGGTCTCCTTCAGTTCAAGTTCCATATGCTGCATTTGAACAAACTGGTGTAATGCAGAAACTGGATTCAAACCACCATGTTTATACTTCATGAGTGTTTGATTGTCACTGCTGTCCTCCTCAACGGTCTTGGTATGCAGAGGCTTACCGCTCGCCAAAAAACCTCCCATGCCACTCTCCACATCAATACTGCAAGAAGCAGGGGTGTCTGCCCCACCTCTTTGTGGCCAAGTAGCTGCTGACTGTCCTCAAATTGTTAGTTCTCACTGTATAGTGGCGCTGAACCCAGACCACATAGTAGATCTCTGGCTGAGGGAACCGGATGGGACAGTGGCGGGTTGAGGACAGGTGAGGGCCGCTGACCTGCTCCCAGGCCATGCCAACTAAGGGTTGTGTCTGAAATTCCCACCGATTCTTGGCTGGGGTTGTCAGATGTCATCTATGAGGAAGTGGATGACCTAGTCAACCAATCAAGAACCATTGGGTTGCTGAACAACACACGGCCGCTAGATGACACCGGCAGTTCTGGCCTCACCGAGTGACCCCTGCTGCGACGTCCCATTGCTGTGCTGTGACCTGTGTCTGCTCCAGGAATGTTTGTGCCACTGCCACTCGCATGTGAAGAGCCTGCTACCTCTCTGTCTGACATACTGTTTGTTCTAAAATGTACAGACTCTGTTTAATGAAGATATCTGTATATAATAAATGCACACCCTGTATTTGTCTCCAAATGAACCCACTAACAAGCTTGGGTAACCCTTGATATAAATTGCGCTCCACAAATGGCCAGGAAAAAATTTACTTGTATGTGCCGTTTAAAAACACTGTGTATTTTACTGAATATAAAAGTACAAACAGGCTTAATTAACCTTCGGATATGAATTATGCTACAGCCAAAATTTCTTCTTTGGCGTTGAAAAACAACGCTTCTTTTACTGGGTACAACTGCAGAAAAATACTTAGTTAACCCTTGGATGTAAATTGTGCAAAAGAAATGTTCTGCCAAAAATTACCAGCTTTGTAGCGTGTTAAAACGGCTTGTATTTTACGGAACACAACAACAGAAAAACTCGTAATTAACCTTCGGATATGAATTATGCTACAGCCAAAATTTCTTCTTTGGCGTTGAAAAACATCGTTTCTTTTAGTGACCACAACAGCAGAACAACGCTTAATTAACCCCTGGATCTAAATTGCGCAAAATAAATGAGCATCCAAAAATTAAGTGGCATTTGGATTGTAAAAATGCTGTTTCTGTAACTGAATACAACAGCAACAGGCTTAGATAACCCTTGGATATTCAATGTGCTCATGAACTGAGCAGATAGCATTAAAATGTATATGCAGCTGAATTGGACGCACACTGGACTTCATTTCCAATATCCCACAAAATCAAAATTAGAACGTGTAAGAGAAGCAGTCTCTGAGACAAGCTGTGACGCCCCCCCCCCAAAAAGCGCTGTATAAAAGTTAGTTCTTTAGTATGAGATATCAGCAGCAGCAGCTTCCCTACACAGCAAAGTGAGAACAGTGTGAACTGCCAGCATCGCGCCTGGACTTATATAGTGCGGTGATGTCACAGAATCCCGCCGGTCTCTGAACATGTCATTTAGGCTACACCTTTCTTCCTCCCAGACTTCTTTGCCCCATGTAACGCTATGTACTCGCAGTCATTTTATCAATTAAAAACACGCTTCGTTCCCGTGAATCATCCCATACTTCGACTTCGTTCAGAATCGAAGTTTTCCTGAAATTCTAAACGAATTCCACTTCGTTAGAATCGATTCGCCCATCTCTACTCTCAATACATACAGTGCAGCAGGCACGCACAATGAGGACATAGTATGACAGTCTTTACAGGCATCTACATTACACTGCTGCTAGTGTTATATCCATCACAGACATAGCAGCCTAGACAAAGTCATTGTGCACATGATGTAGACTTACAGGCTCCCCCTGCACAGTGGACTCTCTCAGCTCAGAGGCAAAGGATTTGATACAACTGTCAACATTATCATCCATCAAGCTGACAGGTGCTGACGTGGCCCGACTTCAGAGTTGTCTTAAAGGGTCAGCACTTTTTTTTAAAAAAAAATCTGAATTACAGGTGAAATGCTTTGATTTTCCTAATGAAGCATATTTAAGGAAGTGTTTTATATATTAGTCTACTGTCTCTTCATGAGGTTTCCCTGGAGGTGATAGGTACTCTTTAATGTAATACACCAGGAAACCTTTTCAAGCATAATAATTTCATATCACACACATATAGAGTTATTTGCTTTTGAAAATCACCTGTCATTTGTCCTCTAAGGGAGTACTGGGCCTTATGTATGAAAACTGTCAACTAGTAAGACTGTCTTCGTTGCTCGTATCGTCCGTTGCCCGTGGCAACCACCCTTAAGAGTTCTTTTGATTTGCGGGAAGAGTCGCAGTGTTTGAGACGTGTGATGCACCGGTGATAATTAATCGATACAACAACTGTTCTGAGAGTGATGAGGCTTTTACTTTCGTCCTTAGCGGCTGTTTGTAGCGGATGCTGGTAGTGGATCCCCTGGACCACCGCAAGCGATGGTGTAAGCCGTACCAGGGGGCGGAATCTAAGTAGAACCCGGTTTTCACCAGAGCCCGCCGCAAAGCGGGATGGACTTGCTGCGGCGGAGAACTACCAGGTAGTGCGTGGTACAAAATCGTGAGACGTAGGCGAAGTCGGGGACAGGCAGGAGGTCAGGACAGACGGCAAAGGTTCGTGGTCGAGAAACAGGAGCGTAAAGGTTCGGTACACGGAAGACAGGCTATGAGGCAGAAGACGCTTTCTCTAAAGGCAGTACGGCACTAAAGATCCGGCAAAGGTGACCCGGAAGGAAGGAGGTTAAATAGGGTCACCTGCCAGCCTTTACCAATAATGGGCGTACTGGCCCTTTAAATCCCTGAGAGCCGGCGCGCGGGCATGCGCATACCGGCCGGCCAGGAGGACAGGAGGACGCGGGAGCGCAGTCAGGTAAGGGGGAAGCCGGGACCCGACCCGTGGGACCGGCAGTCGCTGCCGGGACCCGACGGGTGGCAGCACGAGTGCGCCCGCAGCCCGGGCGAGGGGCTGCGGGACCACTCGTGACACTGTTGTAATACATACAGTGCATTCGTGTTCTGGGACCCAGCAGCTACAGCATCACACACGCAGCTAACGAGGGGTCGTCTCTTGCCCACTTCAATGCTCTACCTGACCGTTCTCAGTGGCTTCCTCCACTATGGCTCAGGCCTTCTGCTCAACTTCTCACTGCTCCCCGGATCGATGCCTTTCCTCCGAACACTCACTGACTCTAGAGTGGGGACTTCTCCCTGGTTTCTCCCGAATTTTCTCTGCTTTTAACAAATTGCAACTGTATACAAGGATATGGTTTTCTACTCTCTCTGAACGACAGACAATAATATCTTCCACCCCTCATGCCTAATGCAATTTTGAGGGGCACCCTTCTCTCTTCTGTCACTGTCTCCTCTCCTCTGACTGACTCTCGACTGACAACTCTGTCATCTACTGTAGCTTCCCCATCTACCCAAGCTGTTCCCCCTTTTCTAAGCCAAGCTCCAGCCCTGGAGCTTGCTGATTGGCGGCCCAACTCCTCCTGACTCACAACACACTACATACACAGGCCCAAACTGCCTGCCTGAACAATTAACTGTTCCTTTGCCATAACCAGGCCATCCTACGCCCTGTTTTCCCATGTTAACCCACTACTGTTAATAACCCAACTCAAGTATAACCCCTTTCCCACCCAATCAGAGTTTAGCTTTTATTTTTCCAAAGCACTATATGAAATGAAAGCTGAGCTCTGATTAGTTGCTATGGGCAACAAAGACAGTCTTACTGCTACACAGTTTTCATACATAAGGACCATTGAGTTAACAGAAGGAAAATAATTATCTTCAAAGTAAATTCTTCTAAGTGCAGTTCTCAGGGCCGGTGGATGACAGACAGCCATTTGAAGCAATAAATAAAAATTTATTTCATGTAATGGTCTGTAATGCCATGCTAGGTAGAGTGATGATTGCAATCAGCCACTACTAGTTGAATGAAAAAGCAAATTGTTATTCCGTGTTCAAAATATAAAATCATCATATGTAAACAGATTCTTTTAAACCTACAGTACATTAAAATTACTATATCACTTATTTGTAGAGATGGGCGAATTTCTCAAAAATTCGATTCGGTCACTTCGCCGAATTTTCCGACAAAATTCGTTTCATTCCGAATTACTTCGGCACGAATCGCGTTAAAAAGCAGCTATTTCCAGGCTGCACAGTGCCTGCAGGGTGCTGTAGAACGTTGTGCCATGCTTAAATATGCAGAGGGAGCTTGGTTTGGTCTTCATGCAATGTTGTGTTTTAGTTTGACACGCAGATGACTGCCGCCGCTTTTAGAATCGCTTCACTATAAAATTCCCTGGGCACTTAAAAGGGAAAAAAATGACCAAAAAACTGAAGCTGGGGAAGGTTTGCCTGATTAAAATCCCTGCCAGCAAAAGCTGGAAAAAAAAAGCGAGAGCTCAGGTGGCAACATTTTTACAGAGTGTGGAGGGGGACGGGGGAAGGGCCCCAGCGCATTTAGGGCAGGCCAGTGGCCCCAATGACATTCTTTAGGTGGCCCCAAAAGGAGGAAGCCCCAGAGTGGCACAATTTACTGAGGGGCGGAGGTCAGGCCCGGGAGCAGCATGATGGGGCAGGCAGTTTGGGACAAAAGACACAGTGTTTTAGGGCATGGAGCAGCCACGCGCAGCATGAGGGCAGACAGTGGCAAAAAAAACAGTGTGGATTCAAAAGCAACAGGGGCAGCAGCTTTAGGGCATTTGATTGGGACAATGACCCGAGTGTTGAGGGGGGGTGGCAATACCATTCCCTGGTAAAGATGGTGGGGGGCAGAAGGAGAAAAATGTCAGCAGATGTGTTGCATCATCAAAAAATTTGTGGCTGAGGAGGTTTGTTTGAACCCGACTGGGCGCCTAAGACATTTGGGGGTTTTGGAAATCCTGGCCGATCCCCCGATTCATCTTTTACAAAGGTCAGTCGTTCCCATTTCCCCTGGACAAGCGGGTTTCCTTGGGGGAACGATGGCCCCCCCCCGCAACTGAACACCCGCTCAGTTCACAAATAAAAGGGCCCGGGGAGGGCACTTTTCCACTGCAAACCCCGGCAAATTTCGGCCACACATCCCGTTTTTGGGTGCCCAGAAATCCAGGGGTCTTCAAACCCGAAGGGGGCAGGTGCTGTCCCAAATAGGCCCCAACCCCGTTGGTTAGGGACTGCTCCAGGTCCCTGCTGCTCTGTGCTGGCGGGCTGCCCTCCTCATAGGCAGGGAAGGAAAACTGGT
>JAODAL010058588.1:0-21998 GCA_025379985.1 Phyllomedusa bahiana | reverse complement strand
ACAGGGGATAGTGAAGGTGTGTGATTTTTTTTTCTGTGGCTTTTATAACCTAAGTGTGTTGCCTAAGATGTAGCACGTATCCATTTGACTGTTCTGGATGTTAATTCCAGCTTCTCCAGCCCTGTTTGGGTGTAAGAATGAAGGTGTTGTTGCTCTCCCATAGACTTTAATGGTCATCGCTCATAATCTACTACCGACTATCGACTATCTTGTCGATGATGGTCGACTATCGACCATCGACTGATGTCGATGGCCAACGTAATCGCTCAACACTACACATTAACCCTTGATGTTATTGTAGTGTCAGCATGACATTGCATGTTTCTGTCTTGTATACCTACCATTAAACAGTGTAATCACAGATAATTCACAGTATGAAAAGTAAAAGCCAACATTATGGTATTACTCCAAAACTATCCAAACATATACTGAAGAGATACCACATCTAGAAAACTGCTTACTTGTCTCTGTAGATCTGTTCACTTAGGCTGCCATCTTGCCTGATTCCTGTTCCTGCAAACTGTAGGTTAATGTGCAGGTGACTCCTTGTGCTAGATTAACCGAAACACTAAGCATCCAGCATCTCCTTCCTTCTCTTTCCTAGGATCCCATGGTACCTCTCTCTCCTAATAGGCTGCAAACTAAATATTGCTGTTAGTGCTCAAAGCACCAGAACTTAATAAAAGTGTATTATCCCAGTCATCATCAACATATAAAACATGCATTTACACCCAAAAATATATAAGGCCACTAGTAGGGTGGTTGCACCCCTTACATAACTGGATGAAACATGCCCTGTATATATTTGTGGTGCTCTGAAATTTAAGATCTGAAAATTTATACTGACATGGAAAGTGATGAGCCCACAACTGAGCCTGAGTCCACATAGATTATTACAAGTCTGGAGTGTTGCTGCCCAATCCTCTCTATATTGATCTCTTCAGTAAACCTCATAAAAGCTTCTTGACCCAGGGCTACTTCTATGGTCAAGTTAAGTTAGGTAGGGTGTTAGAACTCCCTATAGTACAATTCAGCTAATATTAGCATACAAATACAAACAAAAAGAATACAATATAAACTGTTAAAAATGTCTTCTATTTGTATTGTTTCTATGCTCATGACTATTATAGCATTTTAATTTACAAGTAAAAATAAGCATGGTATGCTTAGAGAACATTTGTTTCCCACCACTGCATTACAATGTTTTGCTTTTTTGTACTTTTTATTATTATAAATAGGTTTATTATTTTTGACATTTTAAGTCATGTACTGTATAATGATATAAAATGTATTTATCATGTAGTACTATAACTATAAAGATCATCCAGCCCAGCGGCTTATTTATGTTTTTACCTTTTTACAGATTTCCTGGGCAGCACCTCTCAGGCACCAGTTTGTGGCAGACTGGCAAACAAACTGTCATTCTCTTCATGGTTTGTTTCTTCATTGTGACAGAAGAAATGATCTTTGCACCCATCCTCAAAGCTATTCTTGTGTTGGATGACACCTTAAAGAATTGTAAACTAAGAAACTTAGTTTAGATGAAGAAAAACAAATTCCAGAAAAAAATCCACTAATTGACAAGTATAACAAGTACCACAGCCAGTTATGAATGCTTTGTGTATTTTACCTTCAGACAAATGATAGACTGACAGGGCAATGAAGCACTGCATAAGGCTACTATACATTAGTGAAGTAAACAGACAAATTGCACCATTTATCTCATATCTAGTAGTTGGAGATGTTCTTCATGGGAAATCCCCCTGCTCATCATCATCAAGTTTTTTTTTTTAAATTTGAATACTTAATTGAAGAAGAAGACGGAATTGGCAAAATACAACTACTGTATTTACAAAGTAAATGTCAGGGGTGCCCTAATCTATCCATGGATCATCCTGTCTAAAGAAAAGCAACCGCCCCAAAAAGGGCGACACTGCACTGGATACCTTATCCTGAACAATCCCTGGTCTTAAGCAGGAAGCAAAAGACAATATACTACACAAACAAAACAGTAAACAAATAAGCAACCATGATCTGTCGAACTGAGATAGAGCAAGATATAACTTTTAATAAACAATTAATAAAAACAATGCAGGACGTAGACACTATTGTATGCGTCTCATATTTGGGCACTAAGAACGTCCTGCATTAGCCACTATTGTATTTGTCTCACATTTGGGCACTATTTGGTTTTTCTTTGTTGTTTGTGTTATAAAGTAGTTACTTATAGTTTAGCTTGTTAGGGTCAGTTAGGGCTTATATAGTTTAGGTTCCTGCTTGGGGACGCCCTTATTGGGGCGATTTCCCCATCTATTCTGTAGGCAGCTTTAGTCTCTCTAGGGATAAGTATAGGGTATGTCAGAGTTAGGTACTTTTGTATTTTTTTATTAATTGTCTATTAAATGTTATATCTCAATTAGTCCTAGGCTTTATACACTTCAGTAGCTTTGTATGTTGTTTATAGTTTTTTATAACCAGGCATTCTATTATCTATTGATTGAGGGCTTTCCCTACGCCCATGTATTAAGTAAAAGCAGGGTACCTGTGGTTTTTCTCTTGAGATAAAGCAAGGAAAGAGTGCAGTACAAAACAACAGAGCAGGAGAACAACTGGGATGCAAGTCAAAGACCCACAGAAACAAATACAGGATGGCAGAACCGCACAGAAGCAAAAGCCAGGATAAAAGAGGAATCATGTGCACTGAGTAAACAGACTTGTTAAAATACCCCATTCCAGCCAGGGATTAGATTCAGAGATTTAACCCATTAGACTCTGTTCCAAACCCAGGCTGAAGTTAAAACAGACAGGCACCACTTAAAGGGGCGGACACACATTACAGACAGTACTCCTCCCCCCTTTTTTTAACCAGACCTTTAAGTATAGGACCAGGCCTACTCAGAATTTTTTGTGAAATTCTGTCACCAGTCGGTGAGTATGTATGGAAGATACTGGAACCCAGGTTCATTCCTCCAGCCCATACACCTTCAAATGAACTAAACAGTGTAATCCATTCCTACAGAAATCCATAATTCTTTCCACCTTGTATTCCAAATCCCCCTCCACCTGGACTGAAGGAGTAGGTTCTTTTCAGGGACAGGCTGGAGATACATATTTTTTGAGGAGAGACTTATGGAATACGTTGTGAATACAAAAGGTCGGAGGAAGGAGTTGGTGAAAAGAGACTGAATTGACCTCCTCTGTAATCAGGTAAGGACCAATAAATTTAGGAGTCAATTTGCGACAGGGCACTTTCAATTTCATATCTTTTGTAGTGAGCCAAACTTTAACCCCTACTGTGAAGACTGGCCTTGCAGCACATCTTTTATCACCATTCTTTTTATGGATAAACTGGGATTTCCTGAGGATCAACTAAACCTGGTCCCAGACTGTGCACAGTTTCATTGAGCATACCTCCCCCCCCGGTCTATCAGAAGAGGCAGCAGAGAAAACACCAAGTATGACAAACATAATTACAGAAAAATGGTGAAGTATTAGTGTAAACATGATGACAAGTATTGATGGCAAACTCTGCTAGGGAAAAGTAAGCTAGCCATTCAGTTTGATTATCTGCACAATAGCACATGAGATATTGCTCGAAAGTCTGATTAAAACATTCAGTCTGACCATAAGTCTCAGGATTGAATGCCGAGAGAAAGGACAACTGGATTCCAAGTATAGTCAAAAACTGCACAGCTCTGTCGGAAAAAGTGCTTTCTTTGAGAATATGAAGAGGAACTACATCATCAATAAACAGACGAAACAATCTTTTAGAATTAGTAAATTGAGACAACGGCACAAAATGACACATTTTACTGATGCGATTTGCAACAATCCAGATTACCGTCTTTCCCCTGGAGAGGGGCAAATTGGTAATACAATCCATGGACAAATGAGACCAGAACCTTTGGGGAACCGGCAAGGAGTGAAGTTCTCCCATGGGCTGGACATAAAGAACTTTCACTTGAGCACAAGTCTTGCAGTCAAAAACATAAGTGTTGAAATCACGGGGCATGAACGGCCCCAGAGCAAGAGATAAGTATTTTAGTTCCTGCTATTCCTGGATGACCACAAAGAACAAAATCATGCAACATGTTGCACAGTAGGAATCTAAACTACAGTGGTACAAATAACTTCCCATCGGGAGAAGTTGGTGGAGCTAAATGCTGAAACATGAGCTGTCACTGGCAAGGTCAGCAGATATCGCGGAGACTACAGTATCTTTAGCTAGAATGGGTTCAGACAGCAATTTTGAAGAAGCTTCAGGACAATGCGTCAGCGTTAACATTTTTGGAACCAGGTCTGTATGTAAAAATAATGTCAAACCTGGTAAAAAATAAGGCCCATCTAACCTGCCTGGGATGGTCAGTTTGTACAGTAATCAGATGTCTCGTCCCCTCCAAGAAATGATGCAATTCCTCAAATGCCTACTTGATGGTGATAAGTAGTGTTGAGCGATTTTTATCGACAAAGTTGAAATCGGCAAGGTTTTTATGGTGATCGAAATTTCCAGATCATGCGTTAATTAAGGTTAAAAATCTGTGCATTCATCTATTAAGATCGCCCCCTTTTTCGGCGCTTCTGTAATTTTGGCGGCCAGCAAATGAGATTACAGAATAGGACAGGGTGAGATGTGTGGTGCGATTCATGATGGGATGTGTATGGTTGCGATTGGCGGGAAAAATCACAGGGACCTCGTTTTACATAGAACAGCTTTTTCCTGTTTCAGCCTCAGTGTCTCTCGCGTCTCATAGGGATAGGACCTGCGTTTCCCTGTGGCCAAACAGCTCAGCGAAATTTAGTCTATTTCTGCACAGAGGAAACCTCTACTATTAGCTGTGATTCCTTCCCAATTTAGTTTACATTGGGATTTGAAAATTTTTATGTAGTTAGCTAGAGATTTTAAAGCAGAATCTACCACTGTAAATTCCCACGGCGGTGGGAGCGGGGGGGGGGTGCCGCGGGCGAACAAAGACAAGCTCAATCTTTAAAAAAACACTGGATAAAGTTCACCAAGGACTTAGTGTAGCATTGTTAGTGGAATATCTTTTATTATTAACGTTTGCTATTGAAATTTTTTCCTGGATATTTGGGCAGCCTGAACTTATATTGGTTAAACATTTATTTCTAGTTAACTGCAGGTCTCTTTGTTAGCTGCAAAACTCCACTTTTATTATCAGTATACATTTCAGATAGGGGTTCAATTTTACCCATTACACCTGTGGGCTGTTGATTTTTCACCTTGCACTTAATTACAAACCAGCAATCTTGTAGTCAGCACAGGTTTGTTTGTTTGCCAAAAATACCGTGTATCATACGAAAAAACATCACAGTTACGTGTTTTTTGACTTTTGCGCACCCAGCACTGTTCTTGGGCGCAGCATCTACGTAAATCTTAAAACAGCAATTCTATATTCCCACAGGTTGAATTTTAAAGGTGCAAAAAATACAGTTTTTTTTTTCAAAAAATACCAGTTACTTTTTTTTGATTTTGGCACCGCACTGTTCTTTTGACGCGCATCTACGTAATTTAAAACGAAATTTCTATTTTTCACCACAGGTGATTGAAAGGTGCAAAAAAACATTTTTATTATAAAAAAAACATAACGTTACGTTTTTTTTTGACTTTTGCGCATCAAGCACTTTTTTCTTTTGACGCAGCATCTACAAAAATTTAAAACAGCAATTTTATTCACCAAGGTGAATTAAAAGGTGCAAAAAATACATTTTTTTATATCAAAACATAACGTTAGTTTTTTTTTGACTTTTGGCACCCAGCACTGTTCATTGGCGCATCTACGTAAATTTAAAAAACGCAATTCTTATTCACCAACGGTGAATTGAAAGGTGAAAAAATTACAGTTTAAAATTTATCAAAACATAAAAGTTAGTTTTTTTTGGGGACTTTTGGAAACCCAGCATTTTTCATTGACGCAGCATTTTGAAAAATCTTAAAAATAGCAATTTTTAAATTCACCACGGTGAATTGAAAGGTGAAAAAAAAAAATACAGTTTTTTTTAAATCAAAAAAAAAAAAACAGTTACGGTTTTTGGACTTTTCCCCAGTCCGATTTTTTTGATGGGGACCCACCTTGCATTTAAAATTTTGAATCCAGCAATTTTTTTTTTGATTAGAGGGATTTGAGAAATAGCTGTTTTTTCCCGTCTTTTAAAAAAGGGGGATTTTCCCAAAACTATTCCATACCTTCTAAAAATTTTTATATTTCTGAACAGGAGCGAAAAGGCGGGGGTAAGCGAGCAAAGAGGGGGTGGGGAAAATGGAGGTAGAGGTACGAGAGAAGGTGCCCCTCCAGTGCTGGGGGGAAAAAACACGCATGCCAGGGGTTTTGTCGTTGCGGACCGTCGGCCGGTCATGGGTGGGTCGGGCCCCCTGTGAATTTTCCTCAGTAACGAACATGTGCAATCTGTTCCTTCGTGGTTTAATGCAACCTGCATCTAGCAGTCTTTACCTCCTCGTCCTCGCGGGTCAGGGGCACAAATTGTCGTTTTTTCGCATCATCAGCATGTCCCAAAATGAAGCAGCCCAAAATGTCAATCGTGTCCCCCACTGTGGATATCCATTGTCTGGGGGACCTCTTTGTGACAAAATGCGGTTGGGGGTCAAAAAGGAGAAAAAAAAGATCAAGAGGATGATTTAGTCTGCTCTGAGCCAGTTATGATGCCATGGGGAGGTGAAGGAAGCCCGGTAATCGGCAAAAATCCGGGCGGTGGAAAAGCCTTGCAGTCCCCCTTGTTTGTCCCCGCGCTTCTGGATGCAGAAAGTCAGGGGGCCAATCACCTGTTTTTGATGTGATGATGATGAGACATTGCGGACCCCTCCTGGCTTTTCCGCGAATTTGCTTGCGAGCGCTTCTCAGTGGAGAGGAGGAAGAGAGGGGGTAGTGTCAATAGGGTCCGCACAAAAAGGGAGAGGGGGTAGAAGTCCGCGATTGATTCCGCCAGCCACGGTCGCGAAAAAACCCCGTCCTCGCTTATGCCGTAAAAAAAGGTCCGGGGCCTTAAAAAGCTGGGCCCTTTCTTTTGAGCAAGCCTTGATTCCCCCAGCGATGCATATCCCGCCTTTCCGAAAAAGGGATAAGTAGAGGCAAAAAACCTTAAGTGGTTAACCACCCCAACGGGTCTAGTCCATGCAGTGAAATTGCATGAGTTAAAAATGGGGGGGAAACACTTGGCCAAAAAAAGGCCAGACCGACCCCGACCCTCCAACCCATGTCACCCCTTGTCTCCCCTCCCCCTCCCCCGCCCCACCAAAGCGTTCCTCGGGGCCCCATGTCTCTCGAGTCTGATCAGGGTTTACCCCTCCGTTCAGCCTCCACCCGGGCCCCGGTACCACCCAGCCCCCCAGGCTTCCCCCTACCCCTTTTCCTTTTCCGCCCAGTTTGAGACCTGCACGGACACGGCCAGTTAGCAGCCAGCCTTCTGTTTTCCCGGGGTTTGGGAGCAGAAGAAACTTTAACCAAACCACCCCCAAGCCAAAAGGGGCCGGGAAGTCGGTTTTTTGCCAGGGCTTTTGGCCTTGGAAATTTTGCCTTTCTCTGGGGGGGAACGATGGGTTCCCCCACTCAGGGGGCCCTGCTTCCCCCCCCCCAAATTCCAGATGCGAGCAGGCTTTCTTTGCCGAAAACCGTCCCCTCCCCTGGCCAGCCCGTGTCATCAAAAATTTCCAAGCGCGTTTCTCATCTGTGCCCGGAAAAAGTCCATTTTCCCCCCGAACCCAGGGATAGTAACCCGGCCAAGGGGGCCGCTTTATTCTTGACGTCACTGGGTGAGCGGGTGGATGTCTCTGGGGGGACGGTGGCTCTCAGGCTCGGCGCCGCTCTTCAAAAACCCGGGGGGTGGTGAGGGCTTTTTTCCCCCAAGGTCCCTTGGGGGGCATCACGTGCCCAGAGACACCAGGCCGTTTAAAAATTAATTGCTTGGGGGGGGCGCCCACCACAGGTCAGGAGTGTGGAGGTCTAAAGCCGGGAAAAACGAGCGTGGCTGGGTGAAAAGCCCCTTGTGCCAGGCAAGGGGGTGTGCGATAACGGGCGAAAATCTGCTGGCCGCCTTTAAGATGGTAGGCTGGAGAAATCCTTGCTGGACATGTATGAATTGTGTCCGAAAATTTTAAAGAGCCCCCCGGGGTTTGGGGGGGGATGCCTGCTAAAAGAAGGCTCGAGGTCTGGGGTTTGAATTCCCCCATTCGCACCTGCTTCGTCCCGCCGGGGCTCGTTGCGCGTAGTCGGCCCCCGTCAAAAAACCTTTCCCCCTTGTTGACGTGGAACACGCTGGAATTCCCCACCCCACTGCTCCAGCGATTTGGCGCAGGAATCCATTCGCGTAGAAGTGAACATGGCCTGAAAAAAGAGCGGTACGGACCTCGGGGTGTTGAACCCCCCGAGAGTGGAGGAGGTAAAAAGAGCTCGCACCTTCCTGCCATTTTTAAAGGGAAGCCCCCCAAAATGGTCAGGGGGGGACAGCCCTTGTAGCATGAGCATTTGGTGATCTTAGTTCGGGAAAAACGATCGTTGGACCTCTGAAAACAACGGGTCCCCCCAGCGACGGAGGAGGAGCGAAAACAGATGCGGACACGGAGCCTTTCCCTCTCCGTTAAAAATCCCAAGGCCCGACATTTCACAATTTCATCGGTCTTCTTAGGCAGTGGTTCGGGGTCCGGGGAACTAGTGCAGTGGCGATCGCTTAGGGGGGGCTCATTAGGCAAGTCAGGGCTGTGTTGAAGCTGTCCGGAGGCAGCGGAGGAGGGGAGGAGGGGAGTATTCCTAGACACCGATGTTACCGACGTCCCTCCCCTTGGAAGAGGTTACGCGAATTTGAGGCGGAGGAGGAAGATGGGAAAAGATCAGTTTGCTGTCCCCCTCGACCCAGGGTTGGAAAAATCAAGGGCCCCATCTTCACATGAGTGCTTGGGATGTCCATTTCCTCCAAATGTCCTGCTTAAGGCCTCAAAATTTGAAAAAAACAGTTATGGGTGGCCAACCCCTGGCCCCCGGTACAAAACAAAAAATCAGCACTTTTTCCCCCCCCCAAAAAAAGGAGTAAAATGCGGAAAAATGGAGACCTTGTGATTGATCAAACTGGGAATCTGTTGCGTCCTGCTTCCTTTCCCCCAAAAATGCCCCGGGGGAAAAACAAACATCAGCGACGTGCACGTGAGTGCCAAAATTTAGGCGTAGGGGGGAGCAGCAGGAAAAGGGGGGCAAAAACCCAAATGGGTGCCCTTTTTGGCAATCTTTGTTTCCCACCTCCCCAAAGGGCTGCAATAGGGCACCAATACAACACACAGAGATCAGTTAAAGATCATGGGCACGACTATCGGGGGTCTCACCCGTTTTTTTTTTGATGTGTTCCGGCCCCGGGGGACTTCCTGGGTATCCAAAAAGGGGGGACAAATGGCCCGAGCTGGTGTAACGCCATAGGGTGTTGTCCTCCCCCGCCCCAGCGTCTATCTGAGGGCCTTCAGCAGCGGAGGAGTCATTAAGAAAAAACGCATCCGGCTTTCCACAGATAATGGGGGATGTTTGCTTTCATCAGTGAAATAGGCTGGTCTCTGATGTTTTGGGGGTGGCCCCCTTTTGCCGAGGTCACCGGTAGTTGCCAGTCTTTCCTTTCCCTTTTCAAACGAAATGGTCCTCTTGAAAATTTTTTTTTAAAAATGTCATTTTTACTCAATTTTTATTCTTTTTTTTCCCAACAGTTCAAAATTTGCTGGTTTTGCTGTGGGGAGACTTAAAAAAGAAAAAAGGTTTCATGAAACACCCCTATTCCTTTTTTTCATTTTTTTTAAGAAGTTTTCGATTGTCAATGGTTTTGGGTCAGTTGCTGTGAGATACAGCAATTTAAACATGGTTTTGGAAAAAGAAAGTGGTTCAAGTGGCATTTCTCCCTCAACAATTTTTTATAGTGGCTGAGAAATCATATTTATTATTTTTTGGGTCATGTAGGCTGTGGATACAGCAAAATCTGGTCCTTTGAACAGAAAATGTGGCTTTAAGTGGCATTTTTTCCCCCCACAATTTTTAACGGGCTGAGAAGTCTTTTTTTAATTTTTTGGGTCATGCTGCTTTGAAAATGCAGCAATACTTCAGGTCCTATTATAAAAAAAAAAGTTGTTTCTAAAAAGACATTTTGTTTTCACAATTTGACCAAAGTGGGGCAAGGGTCTGCTTTGAAATTTTTTGGGGGCATTTTCTGGGACTGCGCTTTACAAGGTTATTCTAAAAAAAAAAGTTTTTTTTCTAACAGGGAAATTTGTTCTCACAATTGTCAAGGGTGGCAAGGGTGATGGGGTGTCAGAAAAGGAATAGGTAGGGAAAATTTTTTAAGGGACACTATTGCAAAATTTTACTTGTTTTTTTCAAGATCTTTAACATAGCATCTTCCCCCGTATTGAGACAAAAAACCTTTAATACAATGAAAAAAAAGAGAAAAAAAAAGAATGGTGGGATTATCCCCATTTAAAAAAATGTGGTTTTTAGAAAATTTTTGTACTAAAAAACTTGCATGTTCAAAATAGTGTTAAAAAAAATTCTCTAATTGTACAGGGGGACAGGAAAAAAAATTGCCCGTGTAGGTTATTCAGAGGGCATGGGTTGGAGCCGGGGCAGAGACAAAGTACAGAGACCATTTCCTCCCCCGCACTTGAGTAAAATGAGAAAAAGATGCCAAGATAAAGGGACCTGGGTGTAAAAAAGGGCGTTAACCACCGTTTTCCAAGTGAAGCTCAATTGGCCCCCCTTTTACGGGGGGAAGGTACCCAGGTATTGATTGTACAGAGGAAGGGGGGGGTTCTCAACTTCCGTTCCGCATTGCTTCAGCACGCGTTTCGTTGCTGCGTCTTTAGGGCTTTTAAACCCGCGTGTTAATAGATGACGGACGCCCGCCCGGGCTTTCACCGCACCCATGTAAATCCGGCCCCGGGGGCATGCTGTGGCCCCCGGGGGGGCAGGTTAGTCAATGTCCCGTTAACTAAATGGTGGGTTTAAAGACTCCTTTTTTCCCGGAATTTTTAAATGGGGGGGGGTCATGCAGGTTTTTGGGGCTCCTGCTGTGGCCCAGGGGGGGTATAGTCCAATGTCCCGTGAAAAAACTAAAAAATGGGGTTGAAAGATCCTTTTTTCCGGACTTTTTAAATTTTTGGGGTATGGGTTTGGGGCTCATGCCGTGGCCCAGAAAAAGGGGATGTCAAAAATTTCCCGTGAAAAATAAAAATGGTGGTTGAAAGAATCCTTTTTCCGGCACTTTTAAAATGTGGGGGTCATGCAGGTTTGGGGCTCTGCTTCCCCGGAAGGTGTTAGTCCCTGTCCAGTGAAACTAAAAAGGTGGTTGAAAGGGTCCTTTTTCCCGGGATTTTTAAATGTGGGGGGTCATGCAGGTTGGGGTCATGCTGTGGCCCAGGGGAAAGGGATAGTCAATGTCCGTGAAACTAAATTGGTGGTTTTAAAGGGCTCCCTTTTCCCGGGACTTTTTAAAAAAGGGGGGGTATGCAGGTTTGGGGCTCATGCTGTGGCCAGGACAGGTTAGAATGTCCAGTGAAACTAAAATGGTGGGTTTAAAAAACTTCCCCTTTTTTGGCCCTTTTTAAAATGGGGGGGTCATGCAGGTTTGGGGCTCTGCTGGTTCCAGGACAGGGTTTTTAAGTCCAGTTCGTAACATGATGGTTCAAATATACTGCCTTCTGGCCCTTTTTTAATTTGGGGTGATGCAGGTTTAAGGGGCAGGGTGTGGTACAAGACGGGAAGTAAATGGTCTGTGACTTTTTTTTTGTGACTTTTATAACTAAGTGTGTTGCCTAAAATGTGCATGTATCCTTTGGGGTGTTGTGGATGTTAATTTCGCTTTCACCTTTTTTGGGTGAATAATGAAGGTTTGTTGCTCTCCCATAGTTTAATGGTCATCGGGTAATCGATGCTCACTATCGAAAAACCTTACGTAGCGGCGACATCGATACGATCGATCTCGTAGCCCAAAGCAATCGTCAAAACTAGTGATAAGTTCTTAATTCCCAACGTCATATGGGAGAAATAACATGAAAAAAAGGCATGGATGAAAGGCTATGGATAAACGTTCAGTAATAATTGTCGAACTCAAGGAATCTCTGCAGAGCTTTCAGGGAGTTCAGCTGTACTGAATCCAAAATAGCACAAAACTTGACAGGATCCATACGGAAGGTTGTGCGAATGTAACCTAGGAGATGTAACTCAAAGATATATTTTTCTATAGGGATGGAGCCCTAAAGTTTCTGATGGTGGTCTTGAAAACGGTACATACATGTTCTACATGGGAAGACCAAAAAGGAGAAAACACCAAAATGTCATCCAGATAAGTGATAAAAAAACCAACCCCAAAAAATTTCAAAAGTTTTTACATCCCCCTTGGGAAGTTCAGGTGGTTTAAACATTTTTTTATCAAAAAAATGTGAATAAGAAAACTCAAAGTTTTTTTATGTTATAGATAGCATAAATGCTTCTTTAGGGGGTTTCCATGTTTTTTTATTGCCCTTTTTCAGGGTGTGCCATGGTAAAGGTGTGCATGGTTATATATATAATTTTCCCAACCCTGCCAGGGGCACCCCGGTTCCTTGTGTTTTTTTTGAAAAATTTTTTTTTTGCAGAATTACGTTGTATTTGGCAAATTGTTTTTAATCTATATAGGGGGGGAAAGATGCCTCCATTTTGGGTTTCTGCACCCCCCCATTTTCACGGTGTTATTGAGTGCGCTTGCAAGGTTGGTGTTTTTTTATTTTTTTCTCTCTGGATGTGGAGGTCGGTTGAAAACCAAAGAGAGGCTGAATTTGGCTCTATTGAGAGGGAAAAAATAGCGTAGGACCACCCCACCCGAATCCCCGTTTTTAAGTTCGTGGGGGTTAGCATTTTTTTATCAAAAACATTTGGAACTAAGAATTCAAAGTGCTTTATGTATGATAGAAAGCATAAATGCTTCTTTAGGGGGTTTTCATGATTTTTTTGCCTTTTTGCAGTGGTGTGCCACGGTAATGGGGGGCATGTGTATATTTTTTTGCTGCAACCCCGCCAGTGGCACCCGGTTCACATTGTTTTTTTCAGAAAATGTTTTTTTTGTGCAGAATATTCGTTTTATTTCCATATATTGCTTTTTAAATTTTATAGGGAAGATGAGTGCCCCATTTTGGTTTTCCTGCACCCCAACCCCCCTTTTCAAGGCTGTTTATGAGTGCAGTTGCAAGGGTTTGGTGTTTTTTTATTTTTTCTCTTGGATAATGGGGGTCGGTTGACCCAATGAGAGCCCGAATTTTGGGTTATTGAGAGGTAAAGATGCGTGGACCACCCGCCTAAGTTCCCCTTGTAGTTTGGGGTGGCTTAACATTTTTTTTATCAAAAAATGTGAATAGATCTCAAAAGTTTTTTCATAACTGTGTTTGGGGTCACTGACCCGGAGATACTGAAGTGGGGGCAGGGCAGAAAACCCTTTTCAATTTTCTGCTATGATGAATGAGGAAATATGCACTAACTGGAATTGCAAGATTTTGTTATAATAATAATGATAATAGTAACAACAACAACAACAACCATATGTTGCTCCCATCGTTGTACTGTATGTATAATAATACAAGATATATAATTATTTTTGCTTTTTTTACTGAAGAAGTGAGAAAATCTAAAGCATTTTTATAAGATGAACTACTATGGTTCTTCTCCAGGCTCCTTGAAGCTCCAAATATTTTGTGATTCATCTTCAACCTCTGTTATAATATTGATCCATCAATAAAGCATAAGTAATTATAGAGTTTATGGTATTATCTTAAGGCAATGACCGCTAATATAGCTTAAGTGCTAAGGCTTTTATGATGTAGTGAATTGCCTCAGATATGTTATTTGAGCATTGACATTCGAGAGTGATCAATACTTATCCGATTTTCTTCATAAATGAGAGGCTGCAGTTGTACATATTATGCTTTCTGTTGTTGTTAGTGAAGACATCCATCTCAACACTACTGATTGGGCTTTTTTTCAGGCATACACATTTTATGAATTTACTAGACAAAACATGTAATGCAAGAATACTGTCTTTGCGACTTTATACCATGATGACACAAAAACAAAAGCTTAGTTTCAAGTTTTCTTGTAGACCATTGAGGATTTCTTTATCATAAGCTCAAGTGCTAAGAGGAGTTTCTGTGTGAAATACCAGTAAATGTTCCTGGAACCTAGGTAGCAGCTACGGTATTTTAGTATATGAGTGTTATTCGGTAGTGATATGACTTTGGTTTACTTTGAATTTACTCATTGCTTTACATACTTTTGTTTTTCAGGTGGTTTGCTGTTTCTGTTATCAAAAAAAAAATCTATATTTGCACAAATATACATAGCAACATAAATCCACATCAAATGTTCATGTTCAGGTATTACAGCGGAAAGGACGCCTTCCAGATGCACAATAAAGGAAGATATTGTTCCACCTAAGAAAGATGTCATACTTTTAGATCTCCTAATGATTTGCAATCTTGCACAGTTTTTCGCAAAAATGGTTGTTAAAGGGGTATTATGGCATTTCTGATCCATTGGGTAGCTCCTGAGTGCTAAATCAGTGTGGATCCAACCTCTGGGACTCTTACTACTGCTGCTTAGTATATTCTTTTAACCACCCCAAAACATCACAACTAAAGAACAACCTGTGAAGAGAAGAACTGTATCAATTCCCTATTTACTGACAATAATTCTGGCAATGGAGCCTAAAAAAATGGAGCTATTTGAGAACTTGTTCTAATACCCATCCAAGTAACCAGGAAGGTTCCATCTCATTATCCTTTAATGTCCCTGTTTGATCTTAAATGAGTCTTTAAATCAGCTTTGTCAAGCTTACACAATGGGCCACATGTATGAAAACTATTTAGGTCTAAAACTCACTTTTTTGCCCATTGTAACCTATGGACAAAAAAGTAAGTTTTAGACTTAAACAGTTTTCATACATGTGGCCCAATGTGTTGACATGGGAAGTCAAGTAAACTTTGAGTACTGCATGCTAGTCACAGGTTGGGCCTCTCTTGTCTGGCAACATATGCATAAAACCCAAAAAAGTATTGTGCACCATCTAGACGTGAGATCTGTAACACTTTTTAGTAAGGATCTTCTGCTGCATGCACTACAGTTGAGTTGACAGGCTGCAAAACACACAAATATGCAAATAGGATCTGCCTTCTGTGTAGCTGAAGAGTGCTCTGAAGTACACTGTACAAACAGATGGGATAGAGCCAAATGATAATTCAAGAATCCCAGACTTAAATACCCAGAGGACCCTCACAGGAAATATTTAGAAATCACTTTGGGTATACAAATTAACTGTGTCCACATCTGTGAATTAGGTTACTGCTTATGTTTTCAAGAATAGTTAAAAATCAAAAGCAGCATCTTGCAACCGTATGTTTCAAAGAACAACACCCCCATTTTATATCTTATTTTCTTCCATGTTTTACTTGAAATGTGATTGTATTCTGACAGTACCAATATTTTTACAATATCTTCAGCACTGTTGTTCTTTGCAAGTGAACTTTTCATTGGTAAGCCAGTTGAAAACATTTTCACGGTATACTCTATATCCCGATCAATTAGTGTAGAGCAAGGCATCTCAGACTTTTTCTTCACCTTGGCCCCTCCAGTCAGTACATGGTTTTGACATGGTCAGAACAGCAAGCAGCAGCACCAAACAAACACAACGAGGCATTGCCTATATTAATCCCTAGCATTGACAGCCGAACACCACCATGCAGTGCCGAATACCACAGTGCAGCACAAAACACATCTCAAACAGCACCAAGTTAATGCCACTATGAATCACAGATCACTTCCTAATTGGTGCCACAGAAATACTACAATGCAGCACTAAATTCTTCCCTAATCGCAGAAAGTACCACCATTCAATTCACTGTAACATATTTCCCCGGGTGAAGCTAAGCAAATACTACAAAGCAAAGTAAAATAACCCCAGCACTACCATATACTGTAATGTAGCACAAAGTACATCTCAACAGTATAAACCACATAACCCCAAAAATGTCTTTGCCTTCATAAACACCATCCATATTGCCAGCCATAGCAGCCTCTATTATTGCCCATATAGGTGCAAGCCATATTGCTTCATAATAGTAGGCTTTACTGCCCCAGAAAGTGCCCATTATATTAAGTGCCTGCAATAATGCTTCATAAATGCCATCCATAGTGCCCTCATATTTGCCAGCTACTTTGCCCAATAAATTCCAAATAATAAGTCTATGTACATGCCAACCAGTTTACCAGTTCCACACAGACATTGTCCTTCTTGTACTAATAAAGAACAACCAGTGCAGGATTGTCTAAATATCTTGTGTTTTATAAACATTATCAATAAATGGTATTACCTAGGCCTTGTTTACACATTTGAATTTTATTTGGATTCCACATGATTCTACCTGAATATTGCATTCTAATAATTTTTAATAGTAATCCACACAATAATTCATATGGCTTCGATTTTTAATGCCTTTATTTGAAATCTTCAAAAATGAATTGACATGTGGTTTTTATGTAGATTTCATGCAAAAATCATGAAGGTAGGATAACATAAGTAACATTTTCAGCAGAAATATAAAGTATGCCCCCAATATCTGCTATGGATTCCACAGCTGTTTTTCCAATAATGAAATCTGTCAGGGGAATATTCCTGTGCTTGGTGTCATCTGCAAAAATAGAAAGTGTGCTGTAAATTAAACCTCTATTTCATCATTAAATTGCTTAAGAATGGTCCCTGCAATGAAGATTAGTGTAACTGAAATAAATGAATAAAAGAAAATCTGACCTTGAATAGCAATGCACAGTTATAGTAAAAACAGCAGCCAGAAGTAGTATTCTGAACATAGTTATATTCCTCGCAGGTCTTAATTTTAATAATGATCTCATATATATTTATGAACTATATTGTTTGTTTGCTACTGTGTTCATTGTTTTAATTTTAAGTAATCAGTGTTTCTGTAAATGTATTATGTGGTAATTATTCTGTTAGACTTATCTCGTGATGGAGCATTATATGGGTTAATAATCACCTGCTGGAGTTGCAGAGAATGTTAATGTGCTACGAGTAAGGATCTGTGAAGAGACCTGGAAATTTTTTTTTAATGGGACCTAATAAAATGTGAAGATTTTTTACTGTGATTGTATTAAGTACTGAATTGCACTCTTAGGGCGCGTTTACACGGCACAGGACAAATACCGACCAGTTTGCCGGCCGGTATTTGTCCTGTTTTGCGGCCGTCCCCTCGGCCGCGGGGGGGACGGCTTTTCTCCGCGATGAGCGGAGAACAGGCCTCCCCCCACCCATGGAGAAGCACATCTTCCGTTGGGAAACTGGACAGAAGATTGTGCTTCTACAATGTTTTGTCGCCGGACCGCCGGCGGCAAAACCGTCCGACAGCAAAACCTGTGCAGTGGGGACTGCTGCACGGGTTTTCCATAGAGCACAATTGTGGAGATATTCGGCCGGTTTTTCAGGCGGGCTGAATAAACGCAAATCGGCTGAAAAACCGTCCGAAAACCCTTGCCGTGGGGACATGCCCTTACAGTTTTTATTTTCTGTCACTAACGTGGATATTTTTCTTTGCACGATGGACATGGTAGGAGCTTTACACCTATAGGTGAAGGCACACGGTGTTTCTTGCCCCTTTTTTATGTCTGAACATAAAGTTAAATTTTGTCGAAGTGCAGAAGTTTAAACGTGCAATTTGGTGATTTCATCCTTCTTCAGATTGGTAAGATTTTAGTCTTAATTTTGGCTACTAAATATTTGACCAAGGTAGTGCCAGATTCTTTTTATTTCTGTTATTACTCTTGGATTGGGTTGCAACCAGTGGTAATTAATCTCTTGCTATACATGTTGTTGTAACTAATCACTGTAGCCAAAGTTGATCACACTGTGTACCCTTATTTTTTATTCTGATTTTATTCAGATGCTCTACTGTTTATGTAGTTAATTTCACACTTATAACTGGGAACCATTAATAGTTTAAATAACTGATCATAATTTTCCAGATACAAAGAATCCAGAAAATGTCTAATTAAAAGAATTTCCTCTTATAATTTTTTTTATCAACAAAAAAAAATCATGCATTAATTCTTTTAACATTGGGCTCATTTTTAGGTCTTAAAGTATCTCCTAAATAAATTCTACAATGATTTTTCCTAGCTTGTATAAATAAAGGAAATTGCCTGTATGCCTGTATGATCTGAATTTCTCATTTTCATTATGTTGCTCTGTTCTGTGTTGCACCTTTGTTTTGATGCTGCAAGGGCTTTCCATAGGAAAGTTCACCATATAAAAAACTACAGTTTGTAAGGGAACCTGGGACCTGGATATAAAGACAGGGAAAGACAGACAGTGTGAGCCCTAGCACTAGGCACCCCAAAACTGACAATGCCTACTTGCCGACCCTGACCCTATGCAACAACAGGGCAATGTTCCCTTCTCGAGGCTAGTGAAACACAGAAAAAGACAAAACAAACAAACACAAAGGAATAATCAGGAAGATACAGGTCAAACCACAGGTAGCAAAAATGAAACAAAAACGGCAGACAAAAGTCGAGGTCAAGAAAACATATAAAGAGGTCAGCAATCCAAGCAATATAATGCAATATGAAACACCAGCTCAAGCTACAAGAGACTATCACAAGTAATGTCCAAGAAAGCAAGTGGTCTTCTTATGGGAAGCCAGAGTCTTGGTCCAGGGCATGATTGGATTGGCCCTCCTACATCCAGACCACACGGAGCACAGATCGGCAGGGAATGGAGATAAGTGACGAGGCAACTGTCTATCACCACTCAGTCTAAACTATATGCAGCCCAGCACTGGGGCTAGCAGATACGAGTGTGGTGGAGAACCTTTCAATGACCACCCAGCAGGTACTGGAGTTCAGACAAGTACAAAGAAAACATACAATTCAGGCACAGAATCATGATCAAAGGTGCAGTCTCTGCTGTATTTTACAGGCAGAGGTCCGCACTGAGGCCTGAACAGGCACGGTCATTACCCGATTTCCATAATTCTAATCCCCTTCATAGCTGTATATTGGTCCCATGCTTACAATTTCTGACTGTCTTCACACACAATACAGATATGCTACTGAAATCCTGCCTTGCAATTGTATTGCTCACCAGAAACTGCCAGCATATACCACACATCCTCTTCAGAAAAAGAGAGGGATATGTCTGGCTACTAGGAGGTGAATAGGGGAGATATCCATGTGTACATAGTACAGGACATGAAACAATAAATAACAACAGCATGGTCATGCTATGGAATTCGAGATTGGCTTACAGAGGCATTTCAGCTACATATAGTACATTTGTCAGTGACTAATACCACAGTATAGGTAAATCATTTCAAAATTATTTTTAAAGATTGGAAAACCCCTTTAAATGTCATTATTGTACCTAAATCGTGACCAAGCATTAAGAAGGGCAATATTTCACTCTGCTTTCACTAACTCACAGCAGACATGTAACTTCATGGTCCACAGGGCAAATAAATATACCTTTCTTTGTTTGTGGGCATCAAAAAATCAGTTTCATCTAATGTTAAAGGAGATTAAATACATTATAAATAAAAAATTTTCTCAGATATGTTTATAAAAAAGCTGGATAATGTGATCTTTAAGGGTCATTATAGCCTCAAAGGCCCTGAGCAGGAAATCTACTAGCATGAAATGCTATATACTGTATGTGTAACAAACTTCCAATTTAGGAGTCCAGAAAAGTCAAAAACCCCTGTAGGATTTATGATAGTAAATAAAATGATTAGTGTTGCTCAAACCTGTTCCTATTCAGTTTGCCAACGGTTTAAGCAAACTTGTGAAAAAATTTTGTTTTGAGATATCCTGAACCTGTATTTTTTCACTCTTATCCTAACACTAACTTTAATCATTATTGTAACCATAACCCTAATCCAGAGTTAAAGTAAGGGCATTTATTGGTTTTTGAGGGATAACTTACCACTCTGTGGCACTTCTGTGTCAATGATACACATGGGGCAATAACACTTTCGGTCTGATGACACTTCTGATCCAATATCACATTAGGGTTCCCTCTGGGCCATAATTAGAGATGGGCGAATTGATTCTAACTAAGTGGAATTCGTTTAGAATTTCAGGAAAACTTCGGTTCTGAACGAAGTCGAAGTTTGGGGTACTTCGGGTGAAAGAAGTGTGCTTTTGATTGATAAAATGGCTGCGATCACATGGCGTTACATGGGGCAAAGCACTCTGGGAGTAAGAACGGCATAGGCTGCATGACATGTGCAGAGATGAAGCCAATCAGAGACCGGCGGGATTCTGTGACGTCATCGCACTATATAAGTCCGGGCGCGACGCTGGGAGCTCACACTCCTCTCACTGTACTGATCAGGGAAGGTGCTGCCGCGGATGTTTGTGATAGCTCTTACTGAAGAACTGATTTTTATACAGCGATTTTTGTGCGGTGTCTCAGCTTGTCTCAGAGACTGCTTCTCTTAATGTTCTATTTCTGATTTTTTTGGGTATTAGATCTGAAGTCCAGTGTGCGTCCACTGCAGCTGCATATACATTTTAATGCTATCTGCTCACAGCACATTGAATATCCAAGGGGGATCTAAGCCAGTTCCTGTTGTATTCATTTAAAGAAACAACGTTTTTACAATACAAATACCACTTCATTTTTGGCTGCTCAATTCTTTTGCGCAATTTACATCCAGAGGGTTAATTAAGCGTTGTTTTTCTGCTGTGGTGACTCCAAGAAACCGTCTTTTTCACCGCCAAAAAATACAATTTTCCTGTAGCATAATTCACAAGCGAAGGTTAATTACAATTTTTTCTCTTGTTGTGTAGCGTAGAAAACACGCCATTGTAACACGCTACAAAGCTAGTAGTTTGTGGCTGCTCAATTCTTTTGCGCAATTTACATCCAGGGTTTAATTAAGCGTTGTTTTTCTGCTGTGGTGACTCCAAGAAACCGTCTTTTTCACCGCCAAAAAATACAATTTCCTGTAGCATAATTCACAAGCGAAGGTTAATTACAATTTTTTCTCTTGTTGTGTAGCGTAGAAAACACGCCATTGTAACACGCTACAAAGCTAGTAGTTTGTGGCTGCTCAATTCTTTTGCGCAATTTACATCCAGGGGTTAATTAAGCGTTGTTTTTCTGCTGTGGTGACAAAAATAAACCGTCTTTCACCGCCAAAAAATACATTTTTCCTGCAGCCTAATTCACAAGCGAAGGTTAATTACAATTTTTTCTCTTGTTGTGTAGCGTAGAAAACACGCCATTGTAACACGCTACAAAGCTCGTAGTTTTTGGTTGCTCAATTCTTTTGCGCAATTTACATCCAAGGGTTTCATAGTTTCATAGTTTGTAAGGCTAAAAAAAGACAAGTCGTCCATCTAGTTCAGCCTGTTGTGCTAAGGTGTTGATCCAAAGGAAGGCAAAAACCCCCAATGAGGTAGAAGCCAATTGTCCTCATTTTAGGGAAAAATTCCTTCCTGACTCCAATCTGGCAATCAGAAAAATCCCTGGATCAATGACTCCTCTCCTGAATCCTAGTCACTGTAACTTGTTATATTATTACGCTCCAGAAATGCATCCAAACCCTTTTTGAACTCGGTTATTGAATTCACCATGACAAGTCCCTCTGGCAGAGAATTCCATAGTCTCACTGCTCTTACAGTAAAGAATCCCTTTCTATGTTTATGTAGAAACTCTATATATTGACCTTTGATGTATTTAAACATATTTATTATGTCCCCCCGAAGCCTTCTTTTCTCTAAACTAAATAACCCTAATCTTGCCTATCTTTCTGTGTACTGTAGTCCACCCAGTCCTTTTATTATTTTTGTTGCCCGCCTTTGTACCTGTTCAAGCTCTACAATGTCTTTTCCCGTACGGGCCCAAAACGTAAAACAATATTCCCTTTTGGTGGTCTAACCAGTGACTTGTATAAGGGGGGGAAAAAT
>JAODAL010058587.1:0-21998 GCA_025379985.1 Phyllomedusa bahiana | reverse complement strand
CATTTGTTTTAATTTTTTGGGGGGGTTTGGGGGCCCGAATTAACCCCTCCCCACCCCCCCAAAAAAAATTTCGTAAACAAATGTCAGTTACCAAAAAATACTGTAAAAATGTCCCCTGTACAAAATAGAAATAGTGCCATTTTGTAAACTGTGGGCAAACGGGTATAGGGTTTCATCCCTGTGGCCCAGGACAAAATAGTCAAGGGTCCAGTGAAACTAAAATGGGGGGGTTAAAAAATTTCCTTTTTCCCATTTTTTAAATGTGGGGGCCCCATGCAAAGTTTGGGGCTCATGCTGGGGCCCAGGACGGGGTATAGTCAAGTCCATGAAACTAAAATGGGGTTTTAAAGACTCCTATTTCCGCACTTTTTAATCTGGGGGTCAGGGGTTTAAGGGTTCATTCTGCGGACAGGACAGATAAATTTAATTTTCCCAAATTCAACTAAAATGGTGGATCAAAGACCCTTTTTTCCCGGGCTTTTTTTTAATTTGGGGGGTCCCGGGTTTTAAATTTGGCCAAAAACTGGGGTCCGGGACAGGTAAGTAAAAGTCCATTTTCAACCAAAAAGGGTGGTAAAGACCCTTTTCCCACCCCTTTTTTTAATCTGGGGGCAAAAAAGGTTTTAAGGGTTTCTACTGCGTTACAGGCCCAAGATAAAGTTTATTTTTCAGTTCGGGTTTAAAATTTGGGGGTTCAAAGACCCCTTTTCCCGGCATTTTTTAAATTTTTTGGGGCCCAAAAATTTTAAATGGCCCTTTTTCCCGGGGGCCCCAAGGACCGGGGTAAAAGCCCCAATGTCCTTTTCCCAACTAAAAAGGGGTTTCAAAAACCCTTTTTTTTCTTGCACTTTTTAACTTTGGTCAGACGGGTTTTAATGGCCAACGTGGTCCCAGGACAGTTATAAAATTTGTCCATTCAAAAAAAAATGGTGGTTGAAAGACCCCTTTTTTCCCGGGAACTTTTTTAATCTGGGGTACAGGGCGGGTTTTGGGGGTTTCTGCTGCGTTCCGGGACAGGGATTTAAATTCCAGTTCAAGTAAAATAAAGGGTTCAAATCATACTCCTTTCTGGCATTTTTTAATTTGGGTCATGCATTTTAAAGGGTCATTTTGGTGCAAGACAGGGAAAGTAAGGGGTTGGGATTTTTTTTCTGTGGCTTTTTAAAAAACCTAATTTTTTCCTTCCCCAAGAGTAGCACGTATACAGTTTTGCGGGTTGTGGATTTTAAATTCCGGCTTCTCCTCCCTTTTTTGGGGTGTAAGAATGAAGGTGTTGTTCCTCTCCCATAGACTTTAATGGTCATCGGCGATAATCTATTATCGACTATCGGATATCTTATTGATAATTGCCGATGTCGACTATCGACCCGATGACGATAGTCAACGTAATCGCTTATCCCTACTCATAACATATAACAACAACCTAAAGTTAGTCACTAACTTTTTATACAACTTCTGCACATTCAATATCTAATGCAACGTGCATGAAATGAGCTGTGCCAGGTTTCTGTCATGCTATGAGCCAAAGACCTGTCATAACCCTGTTCTATAGATGCATGAACGGTCGTATGTTCAAACTTAGTGCCTTCTGCGCCTGGACAAACATTTTTGAATGCGCCAAGGTTGTGGAGGCGTGTTCCACCAGATTTGTAGTATTAGACCTTTTTATGAATCTGTAACACCAAATCTATTTGCAAAACTTTCAGTACCAGCCAGACCAAGTTAAAAAGTTGTCGCAGATGAACTAGATTTGCTAGTAGGGCAAAAAATATTCTCAGCTTATACAACTAAAATAATAAAAACTAATTTATAATTATCAAACTATATAACATTAAATAATATAAAATTAATATTAATTGATATAATATAAAATTTATATTAAACTATATAACATCCAAGAAATATAAAATTTATATAAAATTAAATCATTTAAAATGAATATGAATTTAAATAAAAATAAATTAAACCAGTACAGCAGTTATAGGAATCGTAATCAGTGATTACAAATACATCACAGCAGGCTAGAAATAAAAGAAAAGGTGTTAGAATAACAAGTCAGTGAATCTATTGAAGCTATTTAAAAATGAAGGATAAAGACCTACATTTTGATGAATGAAAATTAATGTACAATATAAAAGTAATTCTAAAAAATATAAAAATCAGAACAAAATTTTAACACCTTACCGCCGCAGCCAGTTTTGACCTCCCTGACAGAGCCCCATTTTTGAAATCTGACATGTGTCACTTTATGTGATAATAACTTTTCAATACCTTTACCTATACATGTGACTCAAAGATTGTTTTCTCATGACACATTGTGCTTTAAGTTAGTAAGAAATTTTGGTCCATACAGATCTTGTTTATTTGTGAAAAATATCAAAATATCATAAACATTTTTTAAAAATTAGCTTCTTTCAAAGTTCAAAAATGTTTGTGTGTAAAGCAGATAAGTGTTCCACACAAAATAATTTATAACTAGCAGCTACCGTATGTCTACTGTAGGTTGCCATAATTTTTTAAGATGTATTTTTATTCTTCTAACACATAAGGGGGCTTAGAAATCTACTAGTAATTTTTCACATTTTCAAGAAAATTTGCAACATGATTTTTCTTTAAGGACCAGTCCAGTTCTGACATGATTCTGCGGGGCTTATATATTAGATACCTCCGTAAATGACTCTAAGAAACTAGACCCTTTAAAGTATGCAAAACAGCATTTAGGAAGTTTTTTAACCCATTAGGTGTTTCACAGAAATTAAGGTAAAGTGAAGGTGAAATTTCAAAATGTCACTTTTTTTGCAATGCCATGTTGCATTTACAAAACCCCTAAAGTACCAGAACAGGGGAAACCTTCCAGAAGTCACCCCATTTTGGATTCAACACCCCTCACGGATCTCATCTAGGGTTGTATTGTGTATTTGGTGACACATAGGTGTTCCATAGCTTTTTTTCTAGCAGTACGCTATGAAAACGAGGGGAAAAAACACAGTTCCACCATTGTTTTTTGGGCTTAATTTTTACAGTGTTCACCATGCGACATAGATGACAGAATAACTGCATTATGAGGGTCGGTACAAATACAATTATATAAATCTTTTAAATAGTTTTCTATGTTTTATCAGTTTTACACAATAGAATAAAATTGTAAAAAATTGCGTTTTTATGTTTTCATAGGCTCATAAATTTTTGTTATTGTTCTGTATACGGAGCTGTATAAGGTCTTGTTTTTTGCAGAATGAGTTGATGTTTTTATTGGTACCATTATAGAGTTCTTATGAGGCTTTGATTTTCATTTTTTACAGTGGTCAACGTGCAATATAAATTACATTCTAGTTTTACTCAGCAGGTCGATATCATTACAGCGATACCCAATTTGTATTTTTTTTATGTTTTACTGCTTTTACACAATAAAAACACTTTTATTCAAAAGGGAAAACATGTTTTTGCTTCTCGATAGTCTGAAAGCCATAACTCTTTTATAGCGTGTAGTGACTTGTTTTTGTGGGATGAGTTGACTTTTTTATTGGTATCATTTCTGAGGGAACAAGGTTTTTGGATCGCTTTTAAATAGGTTTTCTGGAAGGCAGGGTGAAGAAAATACTGCAATCCTAGTAGTGTTTTTTGTTTTTATCTTTAACAGCACTCAGCATGCAGTATACTCATTACTCTGTGAGTCAATACAGTTACGACGATACCCAAGCTATATAGTTTTAGTTTGAAGTACTTTAAAAAAACGTGTTTTCATTGTGTAAAACAAGATTTATGCACCTCTATCTTTATGCACCTTATTGTTCCATATACAAAGCTGTTTGGTGGCTTTTTCTTTGCAGGATGAACTGAGGTTTTCATTGGTACCACTTTGGTGTTTGTATGTGTTTTTGATTGTCCTTGATTCCATTTTATGTACTGTGGGATGAACAAAAATTAAAAATCCGTGATGACATCACTCTGCCCTGCCATGCCCATAGGGCATGGCTGGGCAAAATGATTTACAGTTGCCATGGAGAACAGTACACAGAAGTAATGCTATATACTGCTCTCCACTGTAAAAGTGATCTGAAGTAAAAAAAAAAAACAAGTGAAAAGTGCAACAACAGTAAAAAAAAGTAAAACACAAAAAATAAAATAAAAACACATACACCGGCCTTTTACCTTTGCAAATGCCCATCACCCCAAAAGAGATAAAAAAGAAATAAAGTATAAATATTTGACACCGACACGTGCATAACGACCTATCTTATAAATCTTTCATGTTATTTAATCTGCTTGATGAATATACAGAATTGCGATATTGGTTTATCCCGCAGCACATAAAATGGAATAAAAAGCAATCAAAAATTCATATAAACGTCAAAGTGCTATCAACAAAATAAGTTAAAAAATAAAAGTCTGTGCAGAAAAATAAAAAAGTTATGACTATCAGAAGATAGCAATGCATAAATATTTTTACAAAATAAAAACACTTTTTTTAAAGCACTTCAACATAAAAAACTATATAAACTGGGTATCCCCATATTGTATCGACCCACATAGTAAAACTAACTTGTCATGTATACTGCATGGTGAGCACTGTTAAAAATAAAAACTCTACTAGGATTGCTGCATTTTCTTCAACTTTGCTTCCAAAAAAATGGATTTAAAAGCGATCAATAAGCTTTGTCTCCCCAAAAACGATAGCAAAAGAAGTCAACCCATCCCGCAAAAAAACACAAGCCCATACACAGCTCCGTACACAGAAAACTAAAAAAGTTATTGTCTCAGACTACGGTGAAGCAAAAATATGTTTTCAGTTTGAATAAGTGTTTTTACTGTGTAAAAGCAGTAAAACATAACCCTTTAGCTGTCGCAATCAATTCCCTGTGGAGAAAAGTACAAAAAGACAAAAAAAGTAAAACACAAACAATAAAATCAAATCATGTAAACCACATTTTTCCCCTTCACAAATGTCCATTGCCCCAAAGGAGATCGCATATTTGGTATCGTTGCATGCGTAAAAACCTACCCTATAAGTCTGTCATATTATTTAAACCTCAGGGTGAACATCGTAAAAATACAAAAACAAGTAAAAAAACACTGTCACAGAATTGTGATTTTCATTCATCATGCAGCACATAAAATGGAATAAAAAGCAATCATACCAAATATAAACACCAAAGTGGTATGAATGAAAACTTCAGTTCTTCCCGCAAAGCAAAAGCCCTTACACAGATCTTTATATGAAAAATAAAACAGAAGACAGCGATGCATAAATATTGTTTTACACAATGAAAACACTTCTTTTTTTAAAGCAATTTAACATAAAAAAAAATATATAAATTGGGTATTGCTATAATTGCATTGACCCACAGAGTAAAAGTAATGTGTCATGTTTACTGCACGGTGAGCATTGTTAAAAATAAAAACAAAAAACGTTATTAAGATTGCAGTATCATCTTCACCCTGCCTTCCAAAAAAACGGATTTAAAAGAGATCAAAAAGCCTTGTTCCCCTAAAAATAAAACCAAAATAAGTCAACTCATCCCACAAAAAACAGGCCACTGCACGGCTCCGTACACAGAAAAATAAAAAGTTATGGCTCTCAGACTATGAAAAAAAGTGTTTTCCCTTCTGAATAAAAGTGTTTTTATTGTGTAAAAGCTGTAAAACATAAAAAATAAAAAAATTGGATATCGTTGTAATCGTATCGATCTGCTGAATAAAGCTAGCATGTCATTTATACTGCAAGGTGACCGATGTAAAAATAAAAAACACTACCAGGATTGCTGTATTTTATTCAAAATGACTCACAAAACCTTGATAAAAAGTGATAATAACCCCATAATGATAACAATAAAAACAGCAACTCATCTGGCATAAAACAAACCTTTAATCAGCTCTATATACACAAAAATAAAAAAATTATGGCCGTCAGACGATGACAACATAAAAACGTATATGCAATTCCTATCATTGTAATTGTACTGACCTTCACAGTAAAGTTATCTTGTCATTTATACCACACGGCAAACGCTGTAGAAATGAACTCCAAAAAACAATGTCGGAACTGCATTTATTTTCATGGCCCAGTGCCAAAAAAAACGATGGAACACCTATGTGTCCAAAATGCACAATACACCCCTAGATAAGACCCATGAGGGGTGTTGAATCCAAAATGGGACGATTTCTGGAAGGTTTCACCTGTTCTGGTAGTTTGGGGGCTTTGTAAATGCAACATAGAACCCACCAAAATCTGCATTCCAAAAGCCAAATAGCACTCTCTCCCTTGTACACCCTGTCATGCACCCAAACAACACTTTACACCCAGTAAGTCCAGTAAGTTCTCCTCCATTTCTGAGACTTGTGGTTGAGCCAGATAGCGCACTAGGGCCACATATGGGACATCTTTAAAAGCTGCAGAATTTGGGGAATTGATAAGTTGCATTTCCCTGGTCATATCTACTATGTTCTAGTGAATAATGGATAAAAATTGAAAATCTGCAAAATAAAGTGAAATTTTGAAATTTCACCTCCACTTAGCTTAAATGTCTGTGAAACACCTAATGGGCTAATAAACTTCCTAAATTCTATTTTGAACACTATAAGGGGTATAGTTTTTTAGATGGAGTCATTTATGGAGGCATCTAACATACAGGACCCTTAAGCAGGGCCGTCTTAACAGCATTATGGGCCCCTGGGCAGACCTGTGCTTGGCCCCCCATCCAACACAACCACTCGCAGGAACAAATATATACATTATTGATAACAAACCTATAATCTACAACACCACCTATAGAGACCACATAGAGGTCAGACACCAGCTCAGGGATAAACCCACAACACCGCCATAGAGACTACATAGAGGGCAGAACACCAGCTCAGGTATAACCTACAACACCGCCATATAGAGGGCCAAAATAGAGGTCAGACACCAGCTCAGGTATAACCTACAACACCACCATATAGAGACCACATAGAGGTCAGGACACCAGCTCAGGTACAACCTACACACCACCATATAGAGACCACATAGAGGTCAGACACCAGCTCAGGTATAACCCCACAACACCGCCATATAAGACTACATAGGGGGTCAGACAAACCACTCAGGTATAACCTACAACACCGCCATAAAAGAGACCACATAGAGGTCAGAAAACCAGCTCAGGTATAAAACCCAAAACACCGACATATAGAGACTATATAGAGCTCAGAAACCAGCTCAGGTATAACCTACAACACCGCCATATAGAGACTACATAGAGGTCAGAAACCAGCTCAGGTATAACCTACAACACCACCATATGGAGACCCCATAGAGGTCAGACACCAGCGCAGGTATAACCTACAAAACCACCAGATAGAGACCAAAATAGGGGTCAGACACCAGCTCAGGTTTTAACCTACAACACTGCCATACAGAGACCACATAGAGATCAGACACCAGCTCAGGTATAACCTACAACACCGCCTTATAGAGACCACATAGAGATCAATACACTACGTGGAAATCCCTAAAGAAGCATTTATGCTATCTATCATACTGAAAAAACTTGAGACTCTCGGTTCACAATTGAACCGAGAGTTCTCAAAGTTTTTTTCAGTATGAGAGATAGCATACATGCTTCTTTAGGGATTTCCATGTAGTGTATTGCCCATTTTTGCAGTAGTGTGCCGCTGGCGGCGGTCTGTGTGTGTACATGTATAATTACATGTGTGCCGCAGCCCTGCCAGTGGCACCCAGGTTTGCATAAGTTATTTCAGAAGTGTTATTGTGTGAAGAAACATACGTTTATACTTGGTGTACATTGATTTTAACCTATATGGGAAGGAAGGGGTGCTTCCGTTTCTGTCCCCGCCCACTCTCACAGGCTGTCATAAGAAGGGCAGCTTGCAGGGTGGGGGGTTTTTTATTTTTTCTCCTTGATAATGGAGGTCGGTTTGACCCAGTGAGAGGCCTGATTGGCTCGATTGAGAGGTAAAGATAGCATAGGGGCTGCCCGATTTTGAGATCACGTTGAAAGTCGTGGCAGCTTAAACATCTTTTGATCAAAATATGTAAACCCAGAGTCTCCCAAAATTTTTTCATGTATGATAATAGCATAAATGCTTCTTTTGGGATTTCCACGTAGTGTATTGCCCTTTTTGCAGTAGTGTGCCGCTGGCGGCGGTCTGTGTGTGTACATGTATAATTACATGTGTGCCGCAGCCCTGCCAGTGGCACCCAGGTTTGCATACGTTTTTTCAGAAATGTTTTTGTGTGCAGAAACATACGTTATACTTGGTGTACATTGATTTTAACCTATATGGAAGGAATGGGTGCTTCCCTTTTGGGGTTTCTGTCCCCGCCAACTCTCCAGGCTGTCATAAGAAGGCAGCTTGCAGTTGGGTGTTTTTAATTTTTTCTCTCTGAATAATGGAGGTCGGTTGACCCAGTGAGAGGCCTGATTGGCTCGATTGAGAGGTAAAGATAGCATAGGACTGCCCGATTTTGAGATCACGTTGAAAGTCGTGGGCAGCTTAAACATCTTTTGATCAAAATATGTGAACCGAGAGTCTCAAAGTTTTCACATAGTGATCAGACACCAGCTCAGGTATAACCTACAAAACCACCATATAGAGACCACATAGAGGTCAGACACCAGCTCAGTTATATCCTACAACACCGCCATATAGAGACCATAGAGACAATACATTACGTGGAAATCCCTAAAGAAGCATTTATGCTATCTATCATAAATGAAAAAAATTTGAGATTATCGGTTGAAATATTTTGATAAAAAGATTTTTAATCTGCCCACGGGCTTTTCAACGTGATCTCAAAATCGGCAGTCCTACACTATCCTACCTCTCAATAGAGCCAATTCTTGCCTGTCACTGGGTCAACCGACCTCCATTATACAGAAAAAAAAAATAAGAGAACACACCAGACTTGCAAGCTGCACTTCTTATGACAGCCTGTGAGAGTGGGCGGGTGCAGAAACCCAAAATGGAGGTTTCTCAAAGTTTTTTCATGTATGATAGATAGCATAAATGCTTCTTTAGGGATTTCCACGTTTAAAGTATTGCCCTTTTTGCAGTAGTGTGCCGTGACAGGGTGTGGGGTGGTGTACAATGTATATATATATATATATTTGTGCCGCAGCCCTGCCAGTGGCAACCAGGTTTGCATACGTTTTTTCAGAAATGTTTTTTGTGCAGAACCATACGTTATATTTGGTGTATGTTGATTTTAATCTTTTGGGGGAGGAAGGGGTGCCCCTTTTTGGGTTTCTCCCCCGCCCCACTCTCACAGGCTGCATAAAAATTTGCAGTTTTGCAAAGTCGGTGTGTTTTCTTATTTTTTTTTCTTTTTAAATGGAGGCGGTTGACCCAGTGAGAGGCCTAGAATTGGCTCATTGAGAGGAAGGATAGTGTGGGATGCCCGATTTTGAGTCACTTGAAAGTCTTTGGGCCTTAAAATCTTTTGATCAAAATATGTGAACCGAGAATCTAAAAAGTTTTTTCCATAGGGGCAGCCCACCATTCAGTTAACCCTTAACACCACCATATAGAGACCGCATGTGGGTTTCCCTGGCGGGTCTGCCTCTAACACTGCCTTTTAAAAGACCACATAGAGGTCAAACCAGCTGGGGAAAAAAACCCTACAAAAACGCCATTAGAGACACATAGAGGTCGAAACCACTAGGTAAACCCTTACAACACCACCCTATGGAGCCCACATAGAGGTCAGCACCAGTTCGGTATAACCTAAAACACCCCCATATAGAGACCAAAATTAGAGGTCAGACAACCAGCTCAGGTTTAAAAAAACCCCTACAACACCCCCATTGGGAACTACATAGGGGTCAGACACCAGCTAGGTAAAACCCTATAACCCCCAAAGGTCTGCAGTGGTTTTCATGAGGGTTTTCTGACCTCTAACACGCCATATAGAGCCACAAAGGTCCGGGGAACCAGCTAGGTCACCATCACATGGCAGAAACAGCACTAAACCAACACAGGGGAGAAAAAAAACCCCTGACACGGGACCACAGGAGATTCATCTCTCACGAGCGTTCTTTTTCCCTTTTTTCTCCTCCGACCAGAAATCAAAGAACATTCTCCACCCCAAACTCGCCCCTCGAATTTCCCCACAAGCTCTTAGATTTTAAATTTATCAAACCTTCACTCCAATTCCTACCTCTGGTATAGGCCCCCTTAGTAAGTGGGTAGTAAGTTGGGGCCCTTTAACTTGAGGTATTGGCCCCTATGGGAAGCTAAAAGTAGCCTCCTTAGGTAGTTGGTATTATACCCGCGTGGTAAACATAACCCCCTGTAATTAGGGATATATACCCCATGAGGGGTAAATTTAGCCCCCTTAGTAGGTAATATGGCCCTGTAGGAAGGATAGAGTCCTTTGCAGATAAAAGGGTTTAATTTTCCCCTTGTAGGCAGGGTCGTAATACGCCCCCTAGGCGCTGACTTGAAAACCCCTAAAATTAGCACTGTACATTCACATATTTTTTTGATGCTTTTTTGGGGCGGAAAGCAGGTAAATGCCCCAAAAAGCCTTTAAAAATACTACAGTAAAATGATGCCTTTCATTCAGAAAATCAATGTTTTCGTTTGAGGACACTGATTTTATACAGTACACAGGACTAAGTTTGAATGTCAATTTCTGAGTCATTTAGCGCCGACCATTATAAAAAAGGAGGCAGAAAACCTTTCCTTGGACGTCCGGCGTCCCTTTCCTTGTCGGAATTCCACGCTTCAACACGAACGCGAAAAAGGGGAAAAACAATGTTCTGGCGTGACACTTTTAGGAAAAATTTAAATAATTGACAGTTAGGTCAGGTTCACACAGCTAAGGGGCACAGTTACCCCGCTTACGCCTGCTGTTGGAAGTATGCAGGACAGGCATACACCGCACAGCGCTCTGGGCCCGGCTCATTCAGCTTTAACTTTCCCCGCTTTTGATTGGGGCACAGTTGCGGGAGGGAAAAATTTTGTGAAACATGCACTCAATATTGCTCAAAGAGTGCTTGATATTGCCGTATTTTCAGGGAAAACTTGGGCACATTGCGTGCCAATTTTCCCCCCTGAATACAGGGTGCAGATACCTGTGTGTCACCCCCAGACATATATTTTTTTTAAAAAACTAATTTGAATTTGGGGTCTGTAAGTTTGTCCCCATTTCCCAATTGTTTTCAATTGGGAAAAAAATACTACAAGTCCCAAAGTGAACTGTTCTGTATTCTAATTGAAAACAAACGGGCAGAGAAGGGAGCTTTTTGTTGGGCATTTTTTTTTTCAAAAAACAGCCTTTTCACTCATATATTTCCCCACACTGGCGCACTGCACACAACACCCTTTTCTGACCTGTACATCACCACACTGTACACTGACAGTATAACACACACACACACACTGACACTGACCTGTATACCACACACGAAAACTGACCTGTACATCAACCCCTGACACGACCGTATACCCACACACAACCACATGAAAACTGACCTTATACCAAAACAAAAACCACACTGTACATGACCTGTACATTTACACACACTGTACATTTACAGTATACACACTCACAAAACCCCAACACACCACGACACGATTTTAACACTACACCACTGTACACTGACCTGTAACACCTATTGCCAACTTTAAAAAAAAAACAAGTGCTAGTGGGCGCCCCGGGACAATTTCAGGACACGCCATCTTGACGGTAGCACGCCCCTTTAAAACCACAACCCCCCCACTAACGCATAACGGCTTTTAAGAAAGCCCCGGTGATGCCATTATAGCCGGGTAGTCCCCCTTTACAGGCAGGTAATCCCCCTTGAAGCCAAAAAGACCCCTTTTCTTTACCAAGAAAGAGCCAAATTTTTTACCCATTTGGGATGCCCCCCTTTTGTTAGCCAGGTAGATCCCCCATTGTTTCCCGGGTTAAAATGCCCCCTTTTTTGGGCCGGGTTAATGCCCCAAAAATTGTTCGCCAGGTATTTGCCCCCTTTGTTTGCCAGGTAGGGGCCCCCCTTTTGTTGGGCCGGGTAAAGGGCCCCCATTGTTTTCCCCAGGAGTGCCCCCTCTTTCCCATTAATCCCCCCCCATTGCTTTCCAGAATGCCCCCTCTGTTCCCCAGGTAAAAATGCCCCCATTGTTTGCTGGGTTAGGGGTCCCCCCCTGTAGCCAGGTAGTGCCCCCCCCATCGTTAGCCAGGTAGTGCCCCCAACGTTAGCCAGGTAGTGCCCCCCTCGTTCCCAGTAGACCCCCCATTGTAGCCAGGAAAGTGCCCCCCAAATTGAAAGCCAGGAAAAGTCCCCCCCCTTTATAGCCGGGAAAGGCCCCCAATTGGGTATCCAGGTGTTGCCCCCATTATTACCCAGGTAGTGCCCCAAGGGTTGCCGGGTTTTAGGTGCCCCCATTGAAAGCCGGGAGTGCCCCCCAATGTAGCCAGGTATGCCCCCATTTTTTACCCGGGTTATTCCCCCCTCTGTTGCCAGTTTAGTGCCCCCTCGTTGCCGGGTTAAAACCCCCCCCATTGTTAGCCAGTATTGCCCCCTCTTTTGCCAGAAACCCCCCCCCCATTGTAGCCGGTAGTCCCCCCCCCCTTTAGTAGCCAGGTAGGGCCCCCCCCTCTGTTGCCGGGGTATTCCCCCCAAATTGTAGCCGGGTATTGCCCCCATTGGGGCCCAGGTAGACCCCCCATTGTAGCCAGGTAAAACCCCCCCATTTTTAGCCAAACAGTGCCCCCCCTAAAACTAAATAAAAATAAAAAATAAAATCCATTTCCCTTGACCGGGCTCCTGCAGAGGGGCCCCGTTTCCGGGAAACATCTCCTCACAGTGAACGGGGGAAAAGTGAGAGCACCCCGCGCGCCCATTTTCCCCTGTAAACGCGACATTTGTGTACGGCGCACACGGCGCCGGACATAAAAAGGGGGAGGAGGCAGGAGGACGACCCCTTCGCCTCCCCCCCTGCCCCAGGGGTTCCGGGCGGGTGAAGGGGGCCCCAAACCCTCCCCCGGGAGGGGGGGGGGGACCCCAAAAAGGGGGACCCCCCTGCCAAAAACGGGAGAGGGGGCATGTATGGGTATCCACCACACTATCCCTTTACATTTGACCTGAAATACACACCGTAAAAACCTTGATCTGTAAACTCACACCACAAAACACACACAACACACACACTGTACACGGGACCGTAAACCACACACACACCACACAAAAGTACACTGACCTGTAACAAAACACCACACCACACTGTACACTGACCTGTACCCCACACACACTGTACACTGACCTGTAACCCACACAAAAATACCCCGACCTGTATATACACACACACACACACTATACACTGCCCGAAACCAACACACACTATACACGTACACTGACCTTAAATACACACACATACACAACAAAACACTGTACATTTGCCCCTGTAAAAACCACACTGTCCCAACTGACCTGTATACACACACACAAAACTGACCTGACCTGTAACCACACAAAATACACTGACCTTTATACACACAACACAACACTGTACACTGACCTTATAAAAACAAAAACCCCTATACACTGCCCTTTTAAATACACACACCCACGGGAAAAACGACCTTAAACAAAAACCCAACAATAACAGTACACTGACCTGTAATACAAAACACACACACACACAAAATTGAAACACGCCCGGGTAAACACACACACTATACACTGTAAAACTGCCCCGTATATACACACCATACACACAACTTTTAAACCCCGACCTGTTTTCACGCAAAAACTGAACACTGACCTGTATACACACACAAAACCTGTACCCCGCCTTATACAAAACACACACTATACACTATAACACTGACCTGTAACACACACACACCCCTGTACACTGACCTGTATACCCAAAACATTTTAAAAACACTGACCTTTTAATACACACACACACGAAACCACTGCCCCTGTATACACACCCCACTGTACACTGACCTTTTTCACGCACCCCTTTTAACACTGCCCTGAATACACACACACACTGTACACTGACCGTAACACACAAAACACTATACACAATACACTGACCTGAAACACACACACACACTGTACACTGACCTGTAACACACACACTATACCCCTGACCTTTATACACACACCACCCCCGGTACACTGACCTGAACCCCCACACACGAACCGGACCTGTATACACACACACTATACACTGACCTTTATATACAAAACAAAACACACACCACACATTGAAACCCCTGACCTGTTATACACACACCCCTATACACGGGCCCACTGACCGTATATACAGACACATACACACAAAACACGAACACTGACCGTATACACAACCCACTAAACACTAAACACGACCTGTAAACACAAAACACCCCACTTACCCTACCTGTATACACACACACTATACACTAAACCGGAAAATACACACACACACTTTACACTGCCGTATACACACACACTATACACTGTACACTGACCGGATATACACACACACACACAAACACACATTGTACACTGACCTGTAAACACACACACTATACACTTTTACACTGCCCGAAATAACACACAAACAACCCCCCAAAAAACCTTTGGGACACTAAACCTGTAAAACCCGCACCTGTACACTGACCTTTATACACACACACGTACACTGACCTTATCCACACACACTATCCCCACTAAAACACTGCCCCCTTTTTCACACACACACTAACACTGACCTGTATACACACACACACTGTACACTGACCTTATCCCACACACACTTAAACTGACCCTTTATACCCCAAACACAATACACTCCCTTTAATATCCCCACACACACCCCAAAACAACACACATTTTACCTGAACTGTATAAAACACACAACTATAAACGTACACGACCGAAATACACACACCAAATACACTATACACTGACCTGAAATACAACCACACTGTAATTTATACACTGCCCTTTTAATACACACACCCTGTACACCCCCTGTATCCACACACACAAAACAGACCTGAAACAACACACATTTGTACACTGACCTGTATACACACACCCCTATACACGGGTACACTGACCTGTATATACACACACATCCACACACCTTTGTACACGACCTGTATACACGCACATTTAAACACTGACCTAAAACACACACACACACTGAAACCCCCGCCCTTTTTTAAAACACACACACTATACACTAAACACGACCTGTATACACACACACACTGTACACTGCCCCTGAAATAAAAAACACACTATACACTGACCTTTTATACACACCCACAGGAAACACTAAACCTTTATACACACACACAAACCCCTTTAACCTGAAATATACACACACAAAACAAAACCCCACCCACTAACACCTGTACACTGCCCTGAAATAAAACACAAACTATACCCTGTACCCTGCCTGTATATCACACACACACCCCCGGGAACACTGACGTTATACACACACACTATACACTGCTCCCTATATATACACACACACACTATACACTTTACACGGACCTGTATCCCACACCCAAAACCCCCCCCATTTTAAACACTGACCTGTTTTAAACACAAAATATAAAAACGTCCCACGACCTGTATATACACACCATCCCACACCACACTGAAACACTGCCTGTAAACACACACACTAAACACTGTACCCTGACCTGTAATACACCACACACACCACACACACAACACACAAAAACACGGGACCTTTACACTCCAAGTGATCAGGGCACAGAAAAACTGCCGGGGGAAAAGTGAAATAGAAACATCACACCGAACGGGAGGCAGAAGGGGCACACCCCCGGGCTGTGGGGATTTTTCCGGGAGCCCCTCCCCTCCTGCTTCGTGCCCCCCTCCCCCTGTCCCCCGACCCGCCCGTCGCGGGGCCCCCCCTGCTGCACAGAAGAGCTGCATTAGAGCACAGTGCTAAAACATCATCAGCAGCCACAGAGGAGGCAGAGGGGGGCACAGCCCGTGCGTCAGGAGCTTCCGCCAGTCCTTCTTCTCCTGCAAAAACTCCGTGCACCCAAGTGCACCCCCCCCCCCCCCTCCCTAAACCCACAGGCCCCGGGGACCCACAAACACAGGTTTTTGGGAAGGGGTTAAAAGCCTGGCGCCTGCTGTATCTCACTGCCGTGCCCCCTTTGCCCTGTAAGGAGAAAAACCCGCAGGCACACACAAAAAAGGAAAAAACGGATTGCTTCTGTATTCTTTCATTTGGGCAGGGTAGGCAGCTGCCCCGAGGGGCCCCCCCTGTGGCGGGGGGCCCCCCGGGGAAAGTGCCAACCTAGCCCAAGGGAAAGACGCCCTGCCCCTTAAAAGGGGGTTTTTTTCCCTTTCGTAAAAAGATCATACCCTCTAATGAGGGGGAGGAAAAAATAAGCATTTTTGTTTTGGGTTTGCTTTAGCACTTATATAGAAAGGTATGAGCTAAACGTGCATCAAATATCTTTTTTCGGGCAGCAGAGGGCCCGGCCAACCCCCCTTTTTTTTTTTTTTTTTTTTTTTTTTTTTTTTTTTCTTTTTGGATTGGCTTATTGAAAATTTAATTCCCTGGATGGGAAACCCCCCCTGGCTGTAAATTGCTGCCTGAAACACTCTTAAGAAACAGCGGGCCTTTAGAGGTTTTTTTGTGTCTGTCCCCATCTCATCTCTATGAAATGGCACAGCAGGATTTTTTTCAAACGTAAAGGATCTGGGAAAGTTACGAGTATGGCTGCTAATTCACCCCTCCCTCATATAACACACCTTTTATATTTCTTGCTCCTCCCATAAAAACACCCTTTAAATACAGCTGCTCTACCCCCTTTCCTAAATAAAAAGGGGGGGGGGGGGAAGGGGGCAGAGAGCTTTTCCAAACTTGTTTCATCATTTCCCAGGCTTGTGAAATAACTGCTCACCCCAAAATGCAGGGGGTGTTCTGGTTACAAGGAGTTTTTGGGTGCGGGCCTGAGAGGGAGCTAAACAGCTCTAAAACCAGAATGAAATAGCAGGGGGTTCGAAAAGCGACACCTCTTTTCTTCCCGCAAAAAACAAATGGGGGATGTCAAAAAATCTTAAAATAAAGGGGAGATTCCCCTTCTGGCGGGAAAATACACCCCTACAGGGAAAAAGACTTCCCCCTTTGGGATATAAAACAAAAACCCCGGGGGGAAAGGGGCTCAAGTTTATAAAGCTTCAAAATGATAAAACCATTTTAAAGGGGGTTTAAATCGCTTCATAAATTTCAACTTTTTTTCCTTGTAGCTTGTTTTCTCAGTTCATCAAATCCAGGGGCGTTTTTTCCCCCTCCCATCTGGTTTTTCCCTTTAAACTGAAGGGGGATGCCCATAAATCCTCCCCTTCACGGGGCTCAGGGCCCCTCTCTCCCAGTCATTTTCCCCCCCCCCCCCCCCCTCTGCCCGAGTCCACATGTTACTGTGTCTTTTCCTCTCCCCAAATGAGCCCTTTTTTTGAAAAAGTTGTTGTTTACATAGTTTTGGCTTCTTTTAATTTAGAAACTGGACGAGGGGGTTCCGATAAGAAATTGAAACCCTTTTTGGGTTCTTTAATTTAATTTGGCTTTTTAAGGGAAAACAAACATCTAGTGTATGCTTTAAGTCCTTGTTTGGGGCCGACCGGGGGGCCCCGGTTGTCAGTGATGAAGGGGGGTTTGAAACCCCTGCATCCCTCAAAACCAAAGGTCCTCCCGGGCCCCTTACAGGGTTTCTATTCAATAAATGACTATACAAGAAGAAAAAATTTTTTTTAATTTTTTGGGGCTACAAAATTTAATTTTTAACAAAACATTTTTTTATTTTTTATAAAAAAAAAAATTTTCAGAAAAGGAAAATTTGGAGCATAAAATTGGGGGAAACGTTTTTCCCACCCCTTTCCCAATAATATAGGGGCGGCATGGGGGGGAAAAATTTTCTCTTTAGAGAAAGATCATCCTTTTGTCAACATATAAAATTTGAATTCTAGTTTTAAATTGATGACCTAATATTTTTATGGGGGGGTGATAGGGGTTTCAGGGGAAATTTGTGAAACACATCAATCCAATAAAAAAAAATCTAAAATTCACTTATGAGCATAAACTCCATGCCAAAAAAAAATTAAATTGGGATGTCACTTTGTTTTGTATGATAAAAGTAATAAAATTTGTAAAAACCAAATTCCGAAAAAAATTTTAAAGAAACTCTATTTTAAGAGCTGAATCATGTCATCCTCCTCATGTCATTCATAACTTGCCTGTAGGTGAATTAGTACGGATGAAGCGTAATTATTCTAACAAAGAGGATTACATGGTTCAACAGAAAGCTTTGAGGACAGGTTTTTGCAGAGAGGATACAAACCAAAAATATTAAACAAAGCCATCGTGAAAGTAGACAACATTAAGAGGTCAGATTTATTTTTAAAAAAAGCACAAGAGAGTGAACTCTGATAATGACACCATCAAGTTCTCTACCATTAGGCAAATGTTCAAAGGGTTTAAAAAATAGGCCCAATTTCAGCCCCAATTACGCGCCGGGGGGCGAAAAATTTCCTGGAAAAAACGCCCCTGGGCATTACGGTTAAACCACAGTTCTCATAGAGAACTATGGATCACGTTTCCTCTCCCTGCTCGGGGGAAGCCGCCGGGCGGGGAGAATTTTTTGACCAAAGTGAATTTACCATTTTCCCCATACGCGCCGTTTGGGAAAAACAAGTCCCAAAGGACCAGCGGGGGTGGGCGGGCCCCCCCGACCCGCCCCCGCTCCCCCCCCCGGCCCCCCCACGGCTTAAAAATTTAAAAGGGGGTAATTACCTCTGCAAAACACCCCGTGCACCTAGCCTTATAGTCCCCCAATATAAACAATAGTGAAAAATTTCAAAAAACATCTTCCAATTTTGTATTAAACAAACAAATTTAAAAAAAATTTTTTGCAACATAAAGTACTTTTAAATATTTACGAAAGGCGCCCCCCAAACGGGTCCATGTTTTCCCAAATTTGTTTTTTTTCCCAAGGGTTAAAAACACAGACTAAAAAGGCTTTTTGGGTGGGAAAACAATATATGCGTAAACCCGAAAAAAACATCACAAAAACCCACCTTTTTTACCCTTTTAGCAACAAAAAGAGCTTCAAGATTAAATCCTCCATAAACTGCAACACCAAGCGTGTGTAAAACGGGATTGCGGGTTTTTGTGAAAACCAAAATGTAGGTTCACTACAGGGGCCCTTAAGAAAACCCCTAAATTTGCAGACACTTGTCCCGGGTTTCCAGTAAAATCGATCCCTTTTTAAATGTTTGCCGTATCAAACATTTTTTTAAAAAAAACATCCCGGGTAATTTAAAATTCCCCTATCCGTCAAAGGTATAGAAAAAGTCAGCAATTTTAGTTGGGGGGGGGGGTTTAATTTTCATAAAAAAACTTTTTGGGACGAGAGGGATGGGGGATTTTTAACTTGGACATACGGGAAAAACCCAAAAATGAATGTACCCAAGATAAACCCAAAATCATTTTTAGTCGGTTGGGGGATGGGGGAATGGTCCCGGTTTTTAAAATGGGAACACCTTTGTATAGGTTTTTGGGTCGAGGTTTTTTTTTCAGGTGTTTTAATTATGTCGTCCCACTTTTAAAAGTGAAGTTGGGAAGGATGACGTCACCATGAGTAAAGGGGCAATTGGGCCTGAAACGGGGGTCGGCAGTATCACTACCGTCTAGCCCCAAAAGTGGTCTCCTGTTTTTCAAAGTGGGGCCAGGGATATTTGTACCGGGAATTTTTAAAAAAGGGGTTTTCCCAATTTAAAAAGGGTTTAAAGTTTTTAAAAAAATCCACGCATCTGACCCCTTCATGTCCCCGGTGCTGATCTAAAAAAAATTGGTTTGTTTTCATAGCCAGCCTGCATTCAGTCAGAAAAGTCCTCTATAACTCGAGCACTGAAACTCTTTTCCCCCTCACAGCTGGGGGCTTTTTACAGTTGAATCCAGTCTTTTTATGATTTTCCCTTCCCCGAGTTTTATGTTTTAAAACGCAGGGGGCGTTAGGCACCGGGGCCCCCCATTTTTTACTGTTTTTGAATTTTGGAAGCAACCCGCAGGTTTACTGTGGACTGCTGACGTGCAGAGTGAAAAAGGGGGCCCGGCCCCCTTTTGAGTGAAGAGGCAGGGAAAGCCCGCTCCAGTGAATAGGACCTGGGGCAAGACAGAATGAAATTAGTAAAACCGCAGGGGCAATGAAATGTTTGGAGGGGGAATCCCGGGCGGCCCCTGGGGGAAAAGGTTTTTTCACAAAAGGGGAAAAAAGGGGGGCCCTAATGAATGTGTTAGGCGCATTGTTCGTAAGACTCAACACTTTCTAATGCGCCTAACAGGGGGCGTTCTGGGGGGGTGGAGGTGTGTCGCACCACACTCGTAATATTAGACACATATATGAAGGTGGTTCGGCAAAACTAGGCGCTCCAACAGGCAGACCTATTTCATTGTGATCTGCCTGGGTCTGAGTCGAAGTGAAGCTAGATTTGCTGTTAGGGAAAAAAATGTCAATGTTTCTCAACTTACACCAGTACAATAATAAAAAGTAATTTATCATAATTATAAAACTATAAAAAAAAATTTTTAAAATGTGATAAAAAAAGTTATCATAAAATTATTATAAAAGTATATGATATCCCAAAAATATAAAATATATCCTACAAAATGCATTTACATTTAATAGAATCTAAAACTAGTTTTACTTTAAATAACCCACTGATGATGTTGTTCAGATTTTACAATTTTTAATTTTTACTACATTAAATTTGAAATTTATTTTTGCTGCTTTCAGCCTTCATTCTACATACAGCAAGAGCCAGCATACCACAGGTATTGCTGGGATATGTGGGCTACGAAGCAAGCTCAGAACCATAGTTTCTATTCGCTGACATGCTATTCCAATGACTTTTATTTCCAGCCTATATATAGCCGTTATACATGTTAGGTGCATTAGTAGCCTAAGTTTCGTAATGCGCCAAACACACAGGCGAGGTGCGATCAACTTTAGACACCATTATATTCGCACGAAAACCACTTTCATACATCAGGAGCATTATACACTGAAAACGAGACTCAACAATTCTCTTCTAAGCGCCTTCCTTCATACATGTCTCCCTTTTTGTATTTAACACTTTTTTTTAAATTAATTAATACAGTTTTTGAAGCATATTCATATAGTGTATGCTGTGGATTTCTATACTTAACTAAAACTTCATTGGTTATAGTTCTCTCAACCAGGAAAATATAATCCTGCTTTCTTTCTTGCTTCCTCCTCAATAAGTTTCGTTGGAAATCCTTTTTGTGAATTTATTTGACAAGTATTCTGATTGTTCCTTAAAATTTTCTTCTGTTGTACAGTTTTTCCTTATATGTCTGACTGTCCATAAGAGGTAACTTATAGAGTAGGTTCCCATCTGTATTGAGGTTGCCTTGTCGATGGCAGGTGGGCTTATTACAGTTTTGATAAAAAATTTACAATAAGTACCTCAAATTTTCATGTATCTATAGTAGCAGAAATGCTTATGCAATAATTCCTATGTTCCTTTTGATTGTTTTTTAGAGCTGATATTCTGCCACATCAGCGTGCACCTATGCTCATTTTAAAAAAAAACTTTTTGGATGTGCAGACCAAACATGGTTTTCTAGACTGTATATATGGGGGAGTGGCTGCTCCCACATTGGCTTTTGCACTCCGCCCATTTGCACAGATTTTTAAATCAATGCAGAGTAGCTTGTCGCTGGAATCTACTCTCCCTGAAATGTGGAGATCTGAACAGGCACCAAAAGAGGTAACATGTAGAGTAAGTTCCCATCTATTTTGAGGTCACCTTGTTGATGGCAGGTGGTCTTATTACAGTTTGATCAAAAATGTACACTAAGAACCTCAACATTTCATGTATCTTAAGTAGCAGAAATGCTTTTCCAATAATTCCAATGTTCCTTTGAAATGTTTGTGGCATGGAGTGGCTATTGGATTGTGTTTGAATTTTGCTGGC
>JAODAL010058586.1:0-21998 GCA_025379985.1 Phyllomedusa bahiana | reverse complement strand
TTGCACCTTTTTTTCCCGTGGTGAATATGAATTGCTGTTTTAATTTACGTAGATGTGCGTCAATGAACAGGTGGGTGCGCAAAAGTCAAAAAACACTAACTGTTTGTTTTGTTAAAAAAGGTATTTTTTTGACTTTAAAATTCCCCTTGGTGAATATAGAATTGCTGTTTTAAGTTTACGTAGTGCTGCGTAATGAACAGTGCTGGGTGTGCAAAAGTCAAAAAAACGTAACTGTGATGTTTTTCGTACGATTACACGGTATTTTTGGCAACAAACAACTGTGGCTACTACAAAGATTGTGGTTTGAAAATTATAAATTGCAAGGTGGATATATCACAGTCACGGGTGTAATGGGTAAAATTGACACCTATTGAAATGTTTTACTGATAATAAAGTGGAGGTTTTGGAGTTTAAAAAAGAGACTGGGGGTTACTAGAAATGATGTTTTAATATAAGTTCAGGCTGCCAATATCAGGAAATATTTAAATAGAAAAATGTTTATAATAAACATATTCCACTACAATGTTTTACATAAGTCTTGTGTAACTTTACCCAAAGTGTTCTTTAAGATAGGAGTTGTCTGTGTTCGCACGGGGGGGCCCCCCCCCCCCCCCGGGCTCCCACCGCCGTGAATTTTCCCAGTGGTAGATTCTGCTTTAAAATTCTCTAGCTAACTACTTTAAAATGTTCAAATCCCTAATCTAACTAAATTGGAAGGATCACAGCTAATATTTAGGGGTTTTCCCTCTGTGCAGAAATAAGACTAATTTCGCTGAGCTGTTTGGCCACAGGCAGAGCGCAGGTCCTATCCAAATAAAGACGCTGAGAGACACTGAGGCTGAAACAGGAAACGCTTGTTCTAATGTAAAACGAGGTCATGTGATTTTTCCAGCCAATCGCAACCATACACATCCCAGTCATGACGTCGCACACAAATCTCACCCTGCTCTATTCTGTAATCTGATTGCTGGCCGGCCCAAAAATTACAGGAAGCGGCCGAAAAAGGCGCGATCTTAATAGATGAATGCACAGATTTTAACCTTAATTATCGCATGATCTGGAAATTTCGATCACCATAAAAACCTTGCCGATTTCAACTTTGTCGATAAAAATCGCTCAACACTACAGATCTTAGCTTCAAGAAATGAGAACTTAGCAAAGGGGACTATTCTATTCTATTGAGTTGAAACAAAGCCATAGTATTACATGGGATAATAAGGTCATTTGTTTCCTCAAATATTTGCATTTACTGAAAGTTGTATTGCTTATACAAGCCCTGTTCAGTTCAATGGTGGCTTGAACGAAAATGTCCTCAATTTAAACCTGTTCCTATCTTAGTCATATCTGTAACTCTAACCCTAACTTGGGGTTATGCTTAAGGATTAATATACCAATCCACGCCACTCCTGGTGAGGCCCTTTTGGTGGAACGTCCCTTTTTACGTTCCACCAATACGTTCTTAGTTCCCATAACATAGAAGATTAAGTGAGAAGTAGAAATGGGGAAACAATACCTATGAAATGTAATAATCACTCTTAAATGGGTTTTGCCACGATGTAATGTTGACGTGGGATCCTCCAAAATGGGTATTTAATCACTTTTATAAATATATGTCATTAAAGTCCAAATTTGGAGTCCAAAATTGACAACTGGATGGATGAGGAGATGTGCCCCAACGCGCGTTTCGCAGTGCGCTTCGTCCGGGGGGACATCTCCTCATCCATCCAGTTGTCAATTTTGGACTCCAGTACATGTTTCTTATTTAAGGTCGGGTATATGTTTACATACATTATTGTTTGTGTAGTATTTAAATATTGATATAAGCACTATTTTCTTCCTCATTATTTTGGGGTTACCCATCACTATACTGGATCTTAGGATATCCTAATGGAGTGAGATGGGGTTATGTATTTGGGTATTTCAATGTCACCCTTTTACTTGTCTTTTATAGAATTTTGGTAATGTTTAATAAAGCTATTCTATTTTTTACTTATATTTGGTTGACCTTTTTTGGATAGGTGTTTGTAGTCATAATATAGGTCCCATTGTGACTTTCTTATATAGCCCTGTTTTCTTAAGGGCTGTTCACACGGCTTATTTCGGCGGGGATTGGCGCCGTACTGCGCGCCGGATTTGCGCTACAGTACGGCGCCAATCCATCACCGTAATTACGGTAATCCACCGTTCTCGTAGAGAACAGTGGATTCCGTCGCTCCTACCCGCTCAGCGAATCCGCCGGGCGGGGAGAAAGTGACCTGCACATTATCCAGGCGCAATACGCGCCGTGGATAATGGAAGTCTATGGGGCCGGCGGGCCACGCCCCCGCCCCCGCACCCCCCCCGTATTCAAGTCGGATTTGCGAGCGCAATCTGGCTCGCAATTCCGTCTTGAATAAGCCGTGTGAACACGGCCTTATAGGTGTATAACTCCTCTGTGATGTAGCAAAACAATGTTTGCTCAGCCACAGAGACTGAGCCTCCTCAGGAACGGACAGGGGAGGTGGTGCTATGACATCACAGAGGAGGTACTTGTTTTTTTAAACACAGAAACACAAGGCCCCTCTTTTCAGGACTCAAGGCTTAAATTCAGCCTGTTAGTTGATTAAATCAATTCTTAGCAAAACCCCTTTAACCATATAGTATATGTGTGTAAAGTGTGCATATTTTTATGTAATATTTACTGTATGTATGTGTTGTAAATATATTTGTTATATGTATAGTTTTTGTAAACAGCAAAAGTCTGATAATATAAGTACTTATGTTGACTAAAATGTAACAAATAAAATACCAGTGCCACCTGCTGGTTTTTGTACACACCACTACATGAAGAACATTAGACCTGTCTCACATGTGCTTTTTTGCTAACCTTGTGGAGTCCTCTGGAAAGATGGAGCCTTTGGTAGCTCTACACTGCTTTTAGAGTAAAGTGAATAGTCTACTCTGAGTTATTAAACTTTACTACTGCTTCCTATAGCATCTGCTTGGTCTTCCATTTTATATTATTTGTTACTTTTTAGAGGCTTATAAACCACTTGTGAGCAGCAACCGTTCTGGGATCGAAGAAAAGTTCAACTTTGACAGAGACTCACCGCCCCAACACTTTGACTGCTCTTGGTAAGAGCCATCCCAGACTAAGCTGTTTGCCAACAGCTATGCTAGCTGTTAAACATGCGGCAACTACATATTGCAATTGATACAAGAAAACCAATGACTCCTACCTCACCACGGCCAGTACCTTGGTGACACATAACTGCCACTTACCAGTGGCGGGACCATGCGACTTTCTTCTCACTTGAAGTCGCCTGCATCCATTTACCATTATGCATGCAGAAACCTGGTGGGGTATACACAACACAGACCTTTCCGGCTGCCACTTTACACACTAAACTATTCCTCAACACTGTACACAGAGTGGTATCACTCTCAAGTTTTTCCATAGAAACTCAGAAGCTGAATATCCTATCAGTATGGTTTTCTTGTATGTTATGTATGCCATCAGTATGCTTTTGATGCCTTTTATGTATGCTCTTAGTATGTCTATTCTGGGCAAATTGCAGTACATTGTGTACCCTTCTATAAAGATTGTGCAGCGCAAGCATTCCTGTATAAGTACACCTTTTACTGCTGATTAGTTCAGTTTATGAATGTTGCGATGAAGGATAATTGTGTATTTCCATTAATAAAAATACAATATGAAGTACAGCACATGCAGACCACATATTTCACATGGGAGATAACTGTCTTCCCTTGACTACAACATATAAACTGGTTTGCTGAACAAGGTAAACTATGTATAGCAAGTTTACTTCGTCCAGCACAACAAATCAGATGAACAAGGTTCCCCTTGTCATATATATATATATATATATATATATATATATAATTATATATATATATATATATATATATATATATATAATATATATATATATATATATATATATATTTATTTATTTATTGTAAGATGGCAACAGCAGAGGAAGGGTGTACAATGGAGTGTACGTTCGGGCCAGGGTCCTTGCATGCACCTTTCGATGTCCAGGCACATGCCCCCAAGGTAAGAAGCCTTGAGGAATGAAAGGCCAAAGTTCAATAGGTGTCAACAGTATAGACTGTCAACATATGTTTAACATGTGTAATGTGTTAGCATGGCTTCCAGCCATTTCCTGGGTCGGCCTTTCATTGGGGGTGAGCATAGAGCAGGGTGGGTGCTCACTCCGCATGGTTCCACTCCGGAATTTCCCTGGAGTATATAAGTCAGCAGGTAAGGACTAAGGTGGCTACAACTTCCAGGCTACTTTCAAGTCTGGAGAGGAGAAAGGCTGGGGAACCAGCAGGACTGCTACCTGATTCTGTTCTGTTACTTACAAAGGTGTTAGTAAGTTTACTCTGTTAGTTAGAGCCCAGACGGGCAGGCTTTTATTTTGTTTTATATTGTGCAGGTCTTGCACTTGCTATTTCAATAAAATACAGAGGCCCTGTATTTTACACCTGTCTCTGCCTGAAAAACACGTGTGTCACGATCCGCTGAAGCTCACAATATATATATATATATATATATATATATATATATATATATATATATATATATATATATATATATGTGTGTGTGTGTAGTGTTGTATATATATATATATATATATATATATATATATATATAATGGGGAGGATATGTGGGATAGTGACCGTGTGCAGTTACAGGACTCTGCCACTAGGTGGAATTCAGCAGGGTACCTGCTACAAACGTGCCACCGAATGGCTGGGTTCGGTGGGGGAAGGAGACTTATTGGTGTCAGTAACAACAGGTTACTGACAAAGGTAGCTAGAATGGCTGCCTTGCAGCAAGGTATGGGTCTCCTTTCCCGGGACGGTCATAGTGTTGGGTGGGAGGCCGTCCCCACGTTCCAGGCCAGGTTTTGGGCCAGTCCCTATAGGGTTATAAGAGCCCTCCTACTACAGGTGATTGGGGGGCGTGGTCTGCTACCTGGAGGTTGGATGGCCGGGATGCTATGACTGACCTCCCATTTCTAAATGTGTCTGCCATTGACTCCAGCTCATTGGGTGACTTTGAGGTTGAGAAAGATGTAGGAGTATCCCAGATATAATCTGAGAGTTCTCCCTTAGAGATGGGTATAGGGGATGTGAAAGAAACCTCTCCACCCATTGATGCAGAGGGTCTGCTGCTAGAAAGTGCCAATGAGAAGTATGCACAGAGGTAGGTGTCCTCTGACACTGGTGAGCTGCCAGGTAAGGTCATCATGGCAGACAAAGTGTCTATAGAGGTTGCCAAGGGTGACGCTGAAACCATTAGCATGCCTGCTGATTGTGGTGAGGTTTGTATTGCAGAATATGCATTGTTTGTGGCCCCTGTAATGACATGTATGTCTGCACAGAGGGTCACCACAAGTCAAACACCTGTTATGGGCTTTAAAGCTTAGGTGAGTAGCAGGGACCCACGTAATCGTGTAAGTGTAGTGCATGAAAGGGAGGATATAGACCATGAATGTGGTCTTCCTTTTGCAGTGAGCCAGGTGTATGGCGGGACCAGCGAGTCCTCAGACATTAAAAACTCACCCAGTAAAGAGGCTGAGATTATCAGAAGAGGTCTCCTAGATATAGGGATTGTCTGCAATAACCCTGTGAGCATTGACCAGCAGGTTATGGGTGGCACAGAGGTAAATGGTGCCACAGTCGGTCCTACTGCAGTGGAGAATATCCTCGCTGAGGTGGTCACTGAGATAGACCAAATGTCGGCTAGTAGCCACGTGGCGAAGCTTCAGGGTCCAGAGGAATTGGAGAAGGTAGCTGAGGACCAGAGGACTTGTATTGAAGAGAGGTCTTGGTTTCATCATAATCCTGCAGACAAAGAGATAGTAGGTTTGGGCTCAGGTGCGCCTCAAATGGCCATGGTGGATAGAGACCCTGAGAAGTGTGCTGTCCTTACAGCTTCTGGTAACACTAGTATGGTTGCTGGGACAAACCAGGGACCTCTTGCTTATGCGAGACCCAAGATAATGAAATGGCACAATGCCAAGATGGCCAGTGTGTGTAGGCAATCTACAAGGTCTGATAGCGCTGGTAATGGGGTTGTCATTAGTAACTCTGTGAATGTCAGCATGCGGGCTGTGGGTGATGACCTCCTTGTAGTAGAGCGTGCATGGGTTGTTACACCTATAGTAAGTGGCAGTAAATGGTTGGTTGCCCAACATGTATTGAGTCCATGGTATGAGCCCACAACTGGGTTGGGTGTGGACAATTTTGTCTCTGCCCTTGAAGAATTAAGGAAGATGTTGCCCCAAAGTAGGAGCTTTGATCCCGGAGGGGTGATGGCACAAGGTGAAAAAGACCTACGGTCTTTATCAAAGGGGGAGGATATGTGGGATAGTGACCGTGTGCAGTTACAGGTCTCTGCCACTAGGTGAAATTCAGCAGGGTACCTGCTACAAACGTGCCACCGAATGGCTGGGTTCAGTGGGGGAAGGAGACTTATTGGTGTCAGTAACAACAGGTTACTGACAAAGGTAGCTAGAATGGCTGCCTCGCAGCCAGGTATGGGTCTCCTTTCCCGGGACGGTCGTAGCGTTGGGTGGGAGGCCGTCCCCACGTTCCAGGCCAGGTTTTGGGCCAGTCCCTATAGGGCTATAAGAGCCCTCCTACTACAGGTGATTGGGGGGGCGTGGTCTGCTACCTGGAGGTTGGAGCAGCAGAGCTAAGGAGAGAGCTCTGGCCCCCAAGAGGCTGAGTGCTGAAGTGCATTGGTGGTACTGGATGCTAGGTCCAGGCCACGTATAGAGAGGGACTAACGTGTTTAGTCAGTGGCCAGACGGCCTGAGGTTTTTATTTGTATTGTTTGTTTCTGTCGTGCCTTAATAAAGCTGGTTGAGGCCAGTTTGAAACATTCCTCCGTGTTGGAAGATATTTATGCCAAGATCGTTCTACCAAGGACGGCGATCCCAAAAAGCCAAGTGAGAAACCCCCGAGACGGGCCAAGATGACGTCTCAGAGCTAAGCGGCAGCTCACAATATATATATGTGTGTGTGTATATATGTGTGTATATATATATTTTCATAAACCAAAATATAACTTTTGGGAGTTAAGAAAGTTAGATGTGCTGGATCTGGATAGGGCTGTTGTGCTGGTAGACTGAAATGGCAGAGAATTACATCAATGTAAAATAAATGGGGATAGCCATGAATGGACTGTTCTGCTGCTAAAAAAAAAATACTTTAAAGTCACAAATATCTTACCAGTGGTTCCACATGTACCAGAGAGGCTGGAACTTAGGTTTGCTCCTCAAGCCCATACCCCTTCCAGTAAACTAAATGCTGTAGTCCAATCCTGACCCTATGAGTATCAATTATTTTCTTCACTTCATACTCAAGATCCTCTTTAACCTGGACTGGGGGGGAGGTTCTTTTCGGGGACCAACTGAAGACACAAACCTTTTGAGGAGAAACTTATGAAAACATTATGGATATGAAAAGATGAACGAAGGCATAGGCATAAAGAGACTGAGTTGACCACCTATATAATCGGATAAGGACCAATAAATCTAGAAGTCAATTTGTGAGAGGACACTTTCAATTTCATATTTTTGGTAGTGAGAAACTTTATTCCCCACCATGAAGAGCAGTCCAGCAGCCACTAGGCTCCGTACAGAACCCTGGCTGAGGCTGTAAATAGACAAGCAATCTAAAAGGGGAGGTATCACACTGTTGACCCAAACATGTACCTTCTGTAGCAGGTGATGCAATTGTTATATTGGCAACAAGTCAGCAGGGAATTCTAGCCATTTACACAATGGTTCTGTTGGACATTCAGGTAGAACTATTATGGGGAGTCCTGTAGGTGGAGGTGATTAGTGCAAGTGGAGTCGAGTGAACATTTTCTAGGTGAGTTCCTGTGCTTACATAAATTAGGAAACGTTGTGTGTACTAGGCTGAGTAAAAACTTAAGCTTTCTGGGCCTGTTTTATAAGCAGCTGCTGATGCAAAAGTAAATGGCAAACCAAGTGTAGTGCTCAGCTAGAAGGAGAGACACAGAGTTGGATTTGTGGGTGCACTGAGAAACGACTGACACTGAACCTGTGAGATCTGGTTAGTGGGTCATGGATGCAGTAGCATCATAACATTCCCACCAGTAACCTCTGAAACAGATGGCTTCTGTGAGAGAGGCAAGTGTGGATTGCAGTGTACAACCATGGAGAGTGCCTACTGACAAGTGTAAAAAAGCAGCCAAAGAGAGACGACAATTCACAGAAAAATGGGACATTATTTGCTTAAAATCAGAGAAAAATGGCTTTTTTACTAACATGTTAAAGGGATCCTGTCAGGTAGTTTATGCTGCCCTATCTGAGGACATGATGTAATAGAGGGAGAAAAGCTAAGCACAGTGATATTTAGATTTATATGTTTTGATGCAGAATTTCTTAATAAAAAGTGGAGAAAATCTGTGAAATTGAAACTACTGCTTTTCTCCCCCACTCCCTCTCACTTACAGTGATTGACAGTTTGCTCTATACATATTCTGATACCAGAAAAGCTGTCACTGTATGTGGGTGGTGTATCCAGGACTTCTGCCGTTACTTAAAGAGTCCAGGCAGACAATACTCTGCTTTTTTACTCTGAAATCCTGCTCCACATCTTACAAACCTGAATATCACAGAGCTCAGATTTTCTCATTGCATTGTATCCTAGTCTTAGATAGGGCATCATAAACCACCTCACAGTGGAAAGTCTTTCTGGTGCAGTTATAGTGTAGTGGTGCTACACTACCAACAATGGTGTACTTATATGTAAGGTATTTTGCACTGTTTGGAGTTATATAGCATTATGCTGTAGCCAATTAGTAATTTAACATGTGTCTGGTAAGCCCTTCAGGAGTGAATAGAAAAGTGCATGGATGGAGCTGTAGATTGTAACAGCAAGGCTGAGTTGAGAGGGACAGTTTAGTTCTGTGCAGTTCTGCAATTATTTAGTGAAGTAGAGTTAATCCTGGATTTAGACTTTCAGTGCTTCCACAGACCATCGTGATAAAGCACAGAAGCTTGCACACCACATAGGGTAATGAAAGAATCCACCTACTATTAGACTGATATTGCCACCCGAGCTCTGTATGATACACATCTTGGTTATGCAGACACCTGAGACACATGGCGTGGTAATTTGAGGGTTCATGGCCATGTCCGAGTTGCTAAAAGCTCTGTTCAGCATAGAGTAGCAAGGCAACTGACGGGTTGCAGTAGCAGACAGATCCAGTAGAAGTGTGGATCTGTCTTGTGCAGACAGAGCTGCATATGGACAGACTAAATACCCTGAAGGTGGGTAACAAGAGTATGGATGAAGGACTCCTTTTTGCTGCTAACAGTATTTATACAAATATTATAGAAAAGCACACGTATATCATGCCAAAAATGCTCATAAGGCTGAGACCATAGTATTTTAGGCCCCCTTTCATAATAAGATCACTTATCCCACCATGTTAACCATCAACAAAAAGAACTAGAGAGTATTTGATTAGAAATCTATTAAACTTTATTAATTTATCACATACGAATCATAAAAGTTTAAAAAGGTATATAGAGAAGGTCGCCCTATACAAAGAGCATATACAAACCCTAACTGTGAAGTTATGTCGTTACCCACATGTAAGAAAAAGAAATAGAAGGCAATTTAGCCTTCTGCAAAACGTATGAGCGTTACAGACATGTTTTCTTAATGATTGAAAATCCAGCAATTGAATATTACTTAATGATGTCCGATTTCTACAACTCCCCTTTGGCAAACATCACTCAATCAAGGAAACCTGAAATCCATTTTAAAAGTAAAAGTGAAGGAAGAAAAGTCTTAAAGTGCAACCAACTGAGCTGAAAGCCTTTCAGAAATCAAAGAAAATAAAAAGCCTATTCTATTCCATTTGCTCACAAAGCATTTTCAGAAGTAGTTTATAACAATATTCACTATTCATAAAATTGAAATGGCATTAGAACTAAGGCTATTGTCTTGGGCCATATATCAATATGTTACTGCATATCATAAACTAGAGAACTCTGCTATCACTTTAGAAGCTGGGTATCCCTGGAGTTCTTAGTGACATTTCAAGTTTTATGCGGCTATTCAGCCTCTCATAAGAATTAAAATGCTCTTCTTCTAGGGAATATATCTACAGATTTATAGATGTAGTGTAAAAACAAATACACAGAACTGGCATATCTGCAATGTCAGGCCTTCATAAGATGAGGTGGAGAATTCGTTTTGTTCCTCAAAGCATTTATATCTATGAAGGTTAACAGCTTTTAAAGGCCTATGAAATACGGTGTGTGCATGTGTCCAACTTTACAAGTGGCCAAAATCTGATACTTTAAAGGGATATATCTATCTGGAATTATATTCAATATGTAGACCAGCTAAATATAATTGTTCAGGAAGTGCACTCAGATATATACATGTTTGGTGGAGAGAATAAAAGGCAAAAGTGAGTATAACAGCTAAAATTAGGCATATTGGCTGAACTGACCTGAAAACAAAGACATTACTGAACTTACTTCACAGAGGTTATTACGTAGAAGTTATTATTAGAAATACATATAACATGCTCTACACAGAGTGCAAATAGTGGTAGAGTCAGTAAGTCAGTAGGTAGAGTCAGCTCAAAAACATTGCTAGAAGAAAATGATACCATTTTAACTACTTGCTGATGGCCCGCTGAGGGCAGTTGTTATATGGAGCCAAATCCTAAATTTGGGGGGTAAAAGTGCATAGAAAATATATAGATCAGGCGAGCATGGTAGCTCCATCGCCTTGCAACGCTGGGTTCCTGGGTTCACATCCAACTAAGGACAACATATGCATTGAGTTTGCATGTTCTCCTCAGTGTTTGCATAGATTTTCCCCACGCTCCAAAAACATACTGATAGATGAATCTGTAATTTTGACTGTCCCTAACAGGGACAGATTCCAATGCGAGTACTAACAATCTCTGTACATTGCTGTGGAGTGTAGTGATGCTATATAAATAGACATACAGATGTGGAAGTTTGGCAGTGATATTGCACCGTACTGATCTGATTTTCTATAACAACAAAAACATTACAAAAGTTGAGATAATTTTCTGTGCCACAATGCCATAGTGAGTTGTTAAAGGGGATGTCTCATTTAGCTATTTTCACTCATAGCCACTTCAGGCTTCCACCTCCTGTACAGGCTGTGGGCAGGTTCTAAAACAATGACTGACATTTCAGCTCTTCTAGCTCCTTTTCCCAGCTGAGGTTTTTACAGGAACATTACTGATGGATGGGCTGTGAAAAACAAGGACATTGTCCAAGCAAAATTTTAGGGAGGAAGCTTCTACTGAGAGAGAATGTTACATGCTGCTAAAACACACTGTTAGTGACTCTGTTATCTTTGATGTAATTACACATATGTGCTCTGCAGACATGACAGCATGGTACAAGGCTATCCTCAAGTCAGTAACTTTAAGGGTTAAAGATTTTCTCAGTAGAAAAATAGGATCTGAGGCTGGAAAGCAAGCTCCATCCTGTTGTTAAGACATATCAAGAAGTGACATCACCAGTTTGACCATGGCTGGAGTAAAGAGAGGTGGTCGGTAACTAGAATAGCTTGAGTAAGCAAGCAAGAGATAAGAACTACTATAATTCTGAAATAAAGCAAAATTAAAACAGCAGTGTATTTTGTAATAATCTTTATCTTTGCCTTCATGTTTAATGCTAATCAATGACATGGGATCACCACTTTAAATTTTGCTACTTATGTAATGTAAAACACAAACACAAGGCCATACTTACAGCTCAATGATTGGACAATAGACTAAACACAGTAGGAGGCAATTTAAGACCCAATGCTAGTAGGGCAACTAAATAATTAAAAACTGCACATTGGATAAGTAACAGTTTACACCAATATGCAGAAAAGCCACAATATTATACAAGGGGGGACTGCACAGATGCAAAAATACTGATAAGACAACCACTCACACCTACTATGCATGAAGGGGGAGGTTGCCAGTATAATATTTACATGTAGATAAGGCAATACAAAGAGTGCCACTTATACAGTTATGTGTGGTGCATCATGCTGGCCTACAACCTATGAAGACTCTACTGTGGAGAAGTTACAGAGATCCTCAGCTTAGGTGAGAGAATCTGTTGTCACGGTGCGCGGCGCCGCAGCTCGCCGCGGCCGTCCCCCTGCGCGCACGGAGTGCGTTCTCCTTCTCCTCCTGCCCGGGAAACCCCGTACTTACCAGTCCCCGCTCCTGTGTCCAGCTCTGACAGCCGCCGCGCGCATAACCACTGCTTAAGGCGCGCGCGCGACGGCTGGTCTGGATTTAAAGGGCCAGCGCGCCATTAATTTGTTATTGACGGCCGCCGGCCCTATATAAGGTACACGCCCCCAGCACTCTCTGCCAGTCTGTTGGTGTGTTTTTGGTGCGTTTAGAGAGTTTTGGAGTTCTGTACTGATTACCCGTGTACCAGTCCGCCTGCTTACGTTTCCTGACCTTGCCTGTTTGCCGCCTGCCCTGACCGTCTGCCTGTCTCTGACCACGAACCTCTGCCGCCTGCCCTGACCTTCTGCCTGTCCCCGACTACGTCTCTGGATTACGTCTTTGCACCACGCTGTACCCCGGCCGCCATCGCAAGCCAGTCACATCAGGGGTAACGACCTGGTAGCCTCACGCCGCAGCAAGTCCATCCCGCTTTGCGGCGGGCTCTGGTGAAAAACGGGGGCTACTTAGACTCCGTTCCCTGGCATGGCTTAGCTATCATCACTTGCGTTGGTCCAGCGGATCCACTCCTGCGTCACATCTGTCCACAGGACAAGCATTATTTGTGCACTCAACAAATCTGACCTTTAAGGAAGAGTGGCAAGAAAGACGTCCTGTTTGCCGTTTGCAAAAAGCTATGTAGGGGACAAAAAACATTTGGAAGAAAGTTCTCTGGTCAGTTTAGCCCAAAATTTAGCTCTCTGGCCTAAATGCCAAATGCTATATGTGGAGAAGAGCCAGAACTGCACATCACCCTGAACACACACATGAGGCATGGTGGTGGTAGCATCAGCAGATACTGGGAAGCTTGTCAGAGTTGATGAGAAGATGGATGGAGCTAAATGCAAGGCAATCCTGGAGGAAAATTTGTTAGAGGCTGCAGATGACTTAAGACTGGGGGATAGGTTCACCTTCCAGAAGGACAACGACACTAAACATGTAGCTAAAGCCACAATGGAATGTTTTAAATTAAAGTATATACATGTGCTAAATTCAATTGAGAATCTGTGGCATGACTTAAAAATTGCTGTTCATAAACGTTCAACCAACCTATCTGCTAAGCTAAAGCTATTTTGTAAAGAAGTACGGGCAATAATTCCAGCCTCTAGATGTGCAAAGCTGGTAGAGACATTCTCCAACATACTTACAGCTGTCAAGGCAGCTAAAGGTGGTCCTAAATCGTTTTTGACTCAGGGGGCAAATGTTTGGAAAAGCAAGTATCATTTTATTTACACTTGGCAAATACTTGCTAATTTGTGTTGCTTTATACTTAAAATATCAATAAAATTCATTTAAGTTTGTGACTGTAGCGTTTGAAAATGAGGAACAACTTAAGAAGTATGAATACTTCTGGAACCCACTGAAGATTTTATGTGGTACCATCTACTTTATATGTTGCAAGAATTAGTAATAGTTGCTGCACTGGTTGGTTTTGCACAGAAGATTTATACCTGTGCAGTTAATGTTGAGTAACTAAGTTGGTCATTTACATCTTGCTCTTTGAGAAAATATTATAAAATTACTTAATGTACTAATTGCCAAACATCCCATGTGATATAAATTGTCCAATGAAGCACCCTATCATCCTTTATTCTTTGTCTGAAATTAATGATATCATATGCAACCTGAAAAAAAGGGTACCCATTAATGTACATATGTGTAACACAATAAAAAGAAGAAGGTCCAAGATTTAAGGTTACATTAATAATTAAGACCTTATTAATGCAGGCAAACAAAAGTTACTGCCCATCTGGTCTTTTTCCGCTGTTAACTTTTTATTTTAAGAACTGGAATAATTTCAGGCGTCAGCTCATTACATTATACATTGTATTAGATTTTCTAGTTGTTTTTACCCAGTATTTGAAGTGTTCACAGAACATAAAACACGGCAATTGTCCATTGCACATATACATTTACAGTTTAAAGTATTTCATATGGGTGAAAGGATATTGCTGTTGACAAGACTATCTTTGAAATGGTAAAAAGTGTATGAAATTATATCAATGAGAGATGAACTCGGAATGTTGTAATTTAAAATAGCTTTTGCTTCTGTTGAGGAAGAACAACAGATAAAATGCATATCATTGCAAAATCAATGCTAAGAATATTTGTTGAGTTTATCTATCTCAGTACTTCATTTTTCTAGACATATAACTCTTAACTTTTGTCAGGAAATCTTTACTTAGTAAAAATGGTTTAAGATGTTCCATATTAATAATAGTGTAAAGATATGGTATCATAAAGGTTTATTGACTAATTTTCTGGAAGTCATTTTCTGATTCCGTCGCAGATGAATTGTAGATTTAGCAATACAATGTCACGCCGAGCATCAGAATAGATTGAGACTGATATAATTTATTTGAGAAAACCTGTATGTTATAGACTACCGTAAGTGAATTGTCTGGTGAAATTGTACTATACAAGCATAATCTAGTGAGAAAAAATCAACTTATTCATGTATAAAGGGGATTCTTCTGGATAATATCTATCTGTCTATACACAAACATAAAGTACCTCACAAAAGTGAGCACACCCCTAATATTCTTGTAAATATTGTATTATATCTTTTCGTGGGAAAACACTTTAAAACAATTTAAAGTAGTCAGTGTACAGCTTGTATAACTTGTGTAAATTTGGTGTGCCCTTAAAATAACTCAACACACAGCCATCAATGTCCAAACCAAAACTGAGTACAACCCTAAGAGAAAATGGACAAATTGTGCTCAATTTGCCATTTTCCCTCCACGGTGTCATGTGACTTGTTAGTGTTACAAGGTCTCTGGTATTAATGGGGAGCAGGTGTGTTAAATTTGATGTTATCACTCTCACACTCTCTCATACTGGTCACTGAAAGTTAAACATGGCACCTTATGGCCATGTAAGGATCTGTCTGAGGATCTGAAAAAAAAGAATTGTTGCTCTACATAAAGATATTCTAAGACATAAGAAGGCTGAAAACACCCTGAAACTGAGCTGCAACATGGTGGCCAAGAATATACAGTGGTTTAATAAAAGAGTTTCCACTCAGAACAGGCCTCGCCATGGTCGACCAAAGAAGTTGAGCGCACATGCTCAGTCTCATATCCAGAGATTGTTTATTAAAAATAGACGTATGAGTGCTGCCAGAATAGCTGCAGTGGTTAAAGGGGTGGGGGTTCAGCGTATCAGTGCTTGGACCAGGATGAGGAAGTGGAGGAGGATGATGAGGCAGGGTTGGACATCACTGGTACCGATTACCCTTCAGTGGTAAGAGGTTGGCACAGATTATCGGAGGCGGCGGAGGAAGTGGAGGGAGATCCCGTTAGTGCCCCTCGACCCCAAGACTTGGGAGATCCTGGAAGCATCCCATGGCATCCTACACTTGAGTGCTTGGATGCTACACTACCTGCAACATTATCCACGCATCAAGGCAATCAAAATGAACAGTGATTACTGGCTGGCCACCCTCCTTGATTCATGTTACAAATCAAAAGTGAGCAATTTCCTTCCACCCACACAAATTGACAGTAGAATGCAAGAATTTGAGACAGTGCTCATTGACCAACTCAAGACATCTGTTGCGTCTTCTTCCCATTCCGGTGGAACAACGTCAGCAACGCGACAGCAGTAGAATAGCAAGTAGCTGCAGCTGCAGGCAGTGTGGCAGAAGCCTACTGGGGGAAATTTTGCAATCCATGTTTACCACCTGACCAATGCCTGCAAGGCAAGGGCAGCATTCAGACACACAGAGACCCCATTAAGACCATGGTTCATGACTACCTGCGGCTCAACATCGATGGACTTAATCTGGACCCATTCAACTTCTGAGTGTCCAAACTGGATGAATGGCCTGAGCTTGCTTGACATGCCATAGAAGTTTTATCAGCGTTATATCAGAATGCACATTCAGCACAGCTGGCGGGGTGATAACTGACAAATGTATTCGTCTTTCCCCTGACAATGTGGATCATTTGACATTTATCAAAATTAATCAAGCGTGGATCTCTGATTTTGTTGCCCGGGTTGCAGATTTAACTGACTACTAAACTGTAGCTCGTCTTCTTGACAATGTAAAATACACATTCCATCAGTCATCTATTAACATCAGTCATCAGTCAGTCTGCCATAAGTCATCTATTGAGCATTTCTAGGCTCCATCCAGCCAAATAAAATGGGGCCGCCACCCATTACTAGTTCCTATTTTTTTAACACATTTGTGGGCCCCTTTTTGATTAGGGCTCCTGACAAGAATACTGCCCTATTGGCACCTCTGGCAGTAGCAGCTAGTTATATTGGGGGAGTGGGGAGACAGCAAGCTTAGGGAAACATAGACAGCATCTTTCCTATTCTGAGTGCCCAAAAGTTAATTTTCTGCTGTTTTGGGGGTCCAGCTATTGCAGAAGACACCATTAACAAATTTGCTATACAAAGTAATCACTTTCAAATACTGGTTGCTTGCTGCAAATTTTATTCAGTGTCAAAAAGGTCATTTTTGCTGTTTTGGTGGTCCAGCTACTGTAGAAGACACTGTAAGTAAATGTCCTATTGAAAAAAATCTTATTTCAAATACTAATTTCCTCTTGAAAATTTTATTGAATGTCAAAAGGTCACTTTTGCTGGTGTGGGGGGTCATGCTACTGTAGAAGATACCGTTTGTAAATGTCCTATTGAAAAAAAATCTATTTCTATTTCTACCAAACAGTTCTACTTTGGTTTCATCTGACCATATGACATTCTCCCAATACTCTTTTGGATCATCCAAATGCTCTCTAGAAAACTTCAGAAAGGGCCCAGACATGTACTAGCTTAAGCAGGGGGACACATCTGGCACTGTAGGATCTTAGTCCCTGGCGGCGTAGTATGTTACTGATGGTAGCCTTTGTTACGTTGGTACCAGCTCTCTGCTGGTCATTCACTAGGTCCCCCATGTGGTTCTGGGATTTCTGCTCACCGTTCTTGTGATAATTTTGACCCCACGGGGTGAGATCATGTGTGGAGTCCCAGATAGAGGGAGATTATCAGTGTTCTTGTATGTCTTCCATTTTCTAATTATCGCCCCCACAATTGATTTTTTCACACCAAGCTGCTTGCCTATTGCAGACTCAGTCTTCCCAGCCAGGTGTAGGGCTACAATTTTGTTTCTGGTGTCCTTCGACAGATCTTTGGTCGTCACCATAGTGAAGTTTGGAGTGTGACTGTTTTGAGGTTGAGGCACATGGTAAATGGCAGGAGCCCCATTTCACTTTTTGCACCAAGGCCCAACAACTTAAAGTTGCGCCTCTGTTTGCAAGCTTAGTACATGTAATATATGTGGTGGCAGCAAGAAAATCTCAACGGGGGAGATGGAGGTTCAGCTGGCAGGGGCGTAGTTATAGGGGGTGTAGTGGTAGTAGCCGCTACAGGGCCCTGCATCCTGAGGTGTCTCAGAAGCCCCTTTGACACATAAGAAGACACCGATATTAGTAATGGCAAATGGTAACTGGCAGGGGTGTCAATAGGGCAGTACTCCTGTCATTGGCCCTAATCAAAATGGGGCCCACTATTATGTTAAAAAAAGGAACTAGTAATGGGTGGTGGCCACATTTGATTTATCTGCATGGTGCCCTGAAACGGTGAACAGATGACTGATGGCAGCCCTGGCTACCACTGCATCCCCTATACTGTATGTACTATATAAATTTGGTTTTGTCAGTATTGTACAAACCTGGGGATTGAAATTAACATGTCATTTTTACCAGATAGTGAACTCCATAAAATTAACTCATCCCAGAAATTGTGCAATTGCATTTTTTTTATTCAATCCCACAAGAATTTTTTTGTGGTTCCTCATTATATTATATAATATAGTAATTTATTCAATTAGAAAATATTATGTTGACAGGAAAATAAAAAGTGATGGCTCTTGAAAGGCAGGAATCAAAAAAGGAAAATGAAGAAAGTTGAAATGGACTGGTCATTAAAGGGCTTAGTATATCAATTGACAAAAAGGTTTTAAACAACTCTAGGTCTAGGAAAGTCTTACTTTGTTACTATTTGCATTATTGTTTGTTGTATTATGAATATTAACTCCCAGATGGCTTCTGTAGTATATCCAACTCATTCATTCAGAAAATACACGGTGCTTGAGAGAACCCACAGCTGCCCTCTGTTATCCTGATTATTTCCACTTCTGACATAGTAGTTGCATGTTACATGCTCACAATCTGTATAATACAACTCATACTTTTAGCAGGAAAACTGTGATTTTCAAGCAAGCAAAAACTTTCCTACAAAATGGCCAACTATACATCCACAAATCACCTCTTACTATACTTCTCCCTTCTGACAGCAGCATGGCACATGAGACCTGAATTCCCCACCGCCATGTTACATAGTACAGTTGAAAAAAGGCATCGCCATTAAGTTCAACCAAGATGTGGGTTAAAGGGAGGGTTATTGGTCATTTTAAAACATTGGTCTTCAGTTACTAATGTGGTTGCAGCAGAAAAGTGTCTAAAAATGCACCATAAAGTGGCACACTTTTGGTGCAGCATGTCACAGTATGTCTCAGCCACATTTATTATATGCTTGAGACACTCTCTCAACACTGCTTGACAGGTGGATGTGACTTGCCAATAATTGGGCATGACCTCGCAAAAAAGTGGGTAAGACAACAATGCAACACACTGCACCAAAAATGCGTGAACATTCTGGCATAGACAGTAAACTGCAAAAAAACTGATCTAAAAAGTTAGACAAGTCTGAAGCTGCACTAATTTATCAATCCGTATGAGCCACTGTGATAAATCTGATACAGTTTTAGACTGCCTTTCTAAGTTTATGCTGTCTAACTTTTAAACAGTGATAGTAAATGAGGGCTGCTGTTTTCAACCACTAAATATGAAGTATGAAGCCCGTAAGGCAAGTCTACTCTAAAAGGATGTCATGTGGTTTCTCTCTTAATCCTTAATGGCAATCAGACGGAATTAATGTTCTAAACAATATGTGCGACATATATGATTTTGGTGCCAAGGCTCTATTGTTTTGCGCGCATTAGTAGCATAGAATGCGCCTCAATCTATGAACCTGTTCTAGATTTAGCCCTTTCTAGCTACAAAGTGCTGGCTGAGGTAAACCAGTTTTAAATAGTTCTACTTGTTCCAGCAGTAATGTGCCTGGATTTGCCATACTAAAGCTATAAATGTGTAGCTTCATATGATCTCAAGTGTATAACAAAGTGCTGCGGGTAGTTTGTAATGCGAAAGATATTGGAGTGCACCTGTTTAACAATAGAGCAAACAGGGCTGCGCTAGCCTTCGGGCTGAAAGACGCCAGACTTCTGGTGCAGTCCCGTTCATATATGTCCCCCTATATCTTTATAAGTTTAATATATATCTACATACATGCTACTGTATGTCTACATAAGTGTTAATATTACTTTGTTGCAAATCATTGACTAAGCCTTTTTGTAAACCCTTATGGCCTCGTTCACACGGCTTATTTGGGCACGGATTGGCGCCGTACTCCGCGCCGGATTTGCGCTTCAGTACGGCTCCAAAATCCCGTCCCTTTTCCATTACGGTAATTCCACTGCTGCATCATAGAGAACAGTGGATTCCGTCGCTCCTCCCCGCTCAGCGAATCCGCCGGGGGAGAAAGTGACATGCACATTATTTAACGGCGCGGACAGCACCATAAACAATGCAATTGTCATGGGCCGGAGGCGCCCCGGCGCGCTCTTGGCCCCGCCCCCGCCCCGCCCCTTATTAACGGCGGATTTGTGAGCTCAATACGGCTCACAAATCCGTCGGGAATAAGCCGTGTGAACACGGCCTAACTGTTCTTAATGTGATCGGCTCGTAAGGTGGCTAATCCCCAGATTTACAGTTTTTATGGTAAAGAAAGCATGTCGTCTCTGGAGATGGAACCTTTTATCTTTATATGGAGGGAGTTCCTTTTGAGAGGGTCTTACATAAAGCAGCTTTTCACTATAATTGTAATAATAATTTGTAGAATGTCCTGTCATGTGTGTCATGTGGTGTGTGATAAAAAGTTTTTGGAGAAAATCATAGGGGATTCTTTTTATAATTTTCTACTTGTTTGTAAATATCAAACAGTTCAGTAGCAGGCTATGGCTTCCTCATTTCCCATGTTTCTTCATTAGGATCCACTATAGTTTGCAATGGGTTAATGTGAACTGACCAATCAGTCTTCTTTTCTATCCTAGTCCTCTCTCTCTAAAATGTTGGAAGGGTGAATGTTAGTATAAGTGGGTCCTAATAGGCAAGTTTATGGATATTCCTGTGAATATGCAGGTGGACAGGGTTCACGGGTGTGGGACAGAGGGGTAGAAAGTAGTGAGAAATAGGGAGGTAGGAGGGAATCATCTTCAAGGGTCATGCTAGTATCCCCAGTGGCCATATTGTCTGGTGACTGGTCTTGGCTTAATGTTATGTCTGTTGGTAATACTGGGGTATGTGAAGGAGTTATACGGGAATTTACAGATGACTTATGAGCGAGAGGGGTTTTAGTTGCTTCTTGGGCACTACTCACTTTGGGTTTGTATTTTCATGGCCTCAGGACATCTATTAATGTGGTTTTTCTAGCAGGAACTGTCTCTCTACGATGCTGTCACTGATAACATTTGCTTTGAGTCATACATGTAGTAATAATAATAATCTTTATTTATATATATATAGTGCCAACATATTCCGCAGCACTTTACAATCTGGAGGGTATAAGTGCAGACAAAAATACATACATTATACAGTAAAGCTACTTACAAATGAGAGGGCCCGACTCGCAAGAGCTTGCAATCTATTAGGGTATACGGGTGAGACGAAGGGCAAGAAGTGCTTAGTTTACAATGGTCCCACCATGCTACATAAATATGGATTGTTTTACATAGAAATTGGATGAACCTGCCACCCAGACAGTACATCTATATACAGATAAGTGCTGAAGTGTAGGGAGTGACAGAATTGAGTGTGATAGAAGGTGGAGGGTTAGCAATTAGGGTTCATAGTAGGCCAGACTAAGAAGATGTATTCTCAGGGCGCGCTTAAAAGTGTGAGGGTTATGTGTTTGCCTGATCACCCGCGGTAGCATGTTCCAGAGAACCGGTGCAGCATGTGTGAAATCTTGAAGCTGGGCATGGGAGGTTCGGATGATTGAGGAATGTAATCTGATATCAGCAGCAGAGCGGAGCGAGTGGGTAGGTTTGTAGACAGAGATGAGTGAGGAGATGTAGGAGGTACAGCGCTGTGGAGAGCTTGATGGGTGAGAGTGGTTAGTTTATCTTGTATCCTATACTAAATAGGCAACCAGTGCAGTGACTGACACAGGGTAGAGGCATCAGTGTAGCAGCTGGAAAGAAATAGGAGCCTGGCTGTTGCATTCAGGGCACATTGGAAAGAGGACAGATTGCAAAGAGGGAGACCAATAAGTAGGGAGTTGCAGTAGTCAAGACGAGAAAGAATAAGAGCAGTAATGAGAGTTTGTTTTGTTTCCACAGTGAGAAAAGGACAGATTCCGGAGATGTTTTTAAGGTGCAGGTGACAGGAGTGGGCAAGGGATTTGGATATATGGAGTGAAGGACAGATCAGAATCTAGAATAACCCCAAGACCTGCTGCCTAGGAGTTATGGTACTGCCACACACTGAAACAGAAATAGCAGGGTGGGGTTGGTTGGTAATTGGTGGAATGAAAAGAAAGTTTATTTTTAAAAGAGGTTTAGTTAAGATAAAAAAGTAGGACA
>JAODAL010058585.1:0-21998 GCA_025379985.1 Phyllomedusa bahiana | reverse complement strand
TTTAGCAGAAATGTCCCAAACAAGCTCCAAATTACTCAGGCATTCATGCAGAGGAACAATTAAAATGTTTAAAAGGAATCCCAGTCCCCAGACCTGAATTCATTGAACATTTTGGGATACTTGAAGCGGGCTGCCCATGCTCGGCGACCATAAAACTTACCTAAACTTGAATTGTTTTGTAAAGAGGAATGGTCAAAAATACCTTCATCCAGGAAAATTGATTAAAAGCTACAGGAGCGATAGAGGCTGTTATTTTGCAAAAGGAGGATTACTAAATATTTAATGTCACTTTTCTGTTGGGGTGCCCATACTTTTGCACGGTAAAATTTTTGGGTTTTTAATGCATATTGACTTTTTGTGTTGTACAAATAAACCTATTTCAATCCGGAAATATTATTGTGTCCATCAGTTATTAGATATATCAAATTGAATGGTGTTGCAAAACCCAAATATTTAGAACTAAAATGATTAAGATTAATAGGGGTGCCCAAACTTTTTCATATGACTGTAGATTGTACTTTAAGAACAATTCCCTATTAGAATAGGATTCATACAATAAAAGAGCAGGACAATAACAAGACAGCCTACAACAGAGAACACACGGAGATACTGTTTAATCTCATTCAAATCTACTATGGCTAATATTCATCACTTCAGGTGCAATAAGGATGCTCTTGTTCCTTGATGGACTCAATGGCCATATCCTGTAAGAACAGAATGCCTACCGGACACTGAAAAACCCCCAGTGGCCTCTGAGCATGGTAAAACTGGAGATGTTTTGTTAACTGCATATTTATCCTCAGAAGAGACAAGACAGCACAGCAAGAGAAGCAAAAATCAAGAAGCAGAGTATATAAGGCATGTAGAGTTATTTACTGTAGCTGTTGGGTGGGTCCCCGAGATAAACTACTCCAGTGGGCCCAGAAACAGCTCAAAATGGTGCCCTAGAATCAACTCCACCTGTGGGTATAGGCACAAATGTAGGGCTATGTCTACACTGCATCGGACAAAAAACGGCCTGAAAGCGACCATTTTTTCTCCGATGCAGGACCGCGCTTTGTCACGCTTTGTGCAAAAATTGTGGTCGCTTCTCGTTTTCCCGTCGCTCCCCATACAATAGCATTGTATGGGAAGACGTCAAGAAGACCAGAAGCATTGGCGTATTATACAACATGTTGTATAATACGCCGCTGCCGAAAGACGGGCAGAGAAAAGACGAGCTGTGTAGACAGCAGCTCGTCTCTCCTATTGCCGCCTATGGGGCCGCAGGAACGATCGTATCTTCAGCACTTTTTAAAAAAACGAAAAGCGCCGAAGATACGATTGTTTTCCTGTGCAGTGTAGACATAGCCTAGGACTGTCTTTTAATATGGCCGTAGTTCAATATTTAATGCAATTTCTTTTTTCTTTTTTTTCACAAAAGTTTGTTTTTACTTTTTACATTTTGTGATGAACCATGGGTTATTGGAAGCCTCCTAAATAGAAATAGTTAAACACAAGACTGCAGTGTTGTAGACTGGGGGGAAGCCTGGGGCACCTTGAGTGTATAACATAATAGCACTATTATAGCACAGTGGCACTTCTGTTGGAGAATAATAAAGATCTGTTGAACTAAACAGGAGGAACTTGGACGGCGTCATTATTTTCCCCCATGTCCAGGGCTTGGAGTGTAGCCACCCTATTTGTGTGGGCACTAAATTAGATTTAGGCATTAAGCAGCTGAGGCCGGGCCTATGATGTGCCAGGATTTAGCATTGTGAACCAATAACATGACCTTCCCCAATCCTTTTTTTAAATCACAGCTAAAAACAACAAAATGGGCAGGAAAAGCTGTGAAATACACATTCATACATCAGTGATAGACAGACGGGTAATATTACAGCATGGGTACAGCACAGACAAAGACAGGAGAAATCCAAGAGAATATATTATCCAGGGAAATTCACTGGACTGTGACGCTAACAACAGAGGTCAGAGGAAGATCGCCTTTACTACATGATATGAGATATACTTCATGTACAACCCCATACTACAGCCAGAACAGGGCACCCAAGGATTTACATGGGGCCTTTACTGTATCAGGGATACTACTACTAATCTACAATCCAAGCATTCATTGGATAAACTTTAAGGTGAAGGCTCTGGTGTGTATGTTGTAAAACTACAACTTTAAGGGGCCATTTACACGGCACAGGTTTATCCGACCGGTACTTGTTCGGTTTTTGTGCCGTGCACACGGCCACGGGTGGACGGCTTTTCTCCGCGATCAGCCCTCCCCCTTCACATTCACTTGTTCATATTCCGTCTGAAAACCGGACAGAAGAATGAACAAGTAGAATGTTTTTCGAGCAGCTGGCAGTCTGAAAAACCGCCGGGCAGAAAACCCGTGCAGTGGGGACTGCTGCACGGATTTTCCATAGCGGCCCGTGTAAAAGCTTGCGGCCGGTTTTTCAGACGGTTTGCAAAACTGCAAACCGTCTGAAAAAACGGCCGCAAACTGGTGCCGTAGGGACAAGGCGTAAGGCTGTAATTACATGTAGCGATTTATAGCTTCCCTAATGGTGCACAGGTAAGTGCCGTCTTCAAATTAACACAGCTTCAAGCAGTTGTCTTGTTAGGGTATGTTCAAACAGCGCACTGCGGCGCATACAGAACGCGCCACAATATGCGGGGGGTTTTGGTAGCATGCGCTGATCAGCGTAAGGCTATGTTCACACGGCTTAATTGCGGGACGTAATTTCGCCCCGCAATTACGCCGTGTGAACGGGGGCGGGGCGGGAGAGTAAGCAGGGGGCCGGCACTTCGCCGGCCCATTGACTATAACTGCTAGCGGCGCGTATACGCCGCTAGAAAGTGACATGTAAAAGTTCTATGAGAACTGTGAATTACCGTAATGAATGGGCCGTTTTCGGCCCGTAATTGGCGCACTTTGGCGCGTAAGTGCGGACCGAAATACGGCCCATTTTAAGCCGTGTGAACATGGCCTATAATTCCAAAGAACGGAGGGGGCCCCGTCACATGTATTGTCAGCAGCGAGTTAGTGTCGCGAACAATTGTCAGGTCACTTCTCTCCCCGGGTGTACGATACGATCGTATTGTATGCCCGGGGAGACGACGCGTAATTCATAGCTCTCTAGGAGATCTATGAATTACTGTAATTGCGGGCCGCAAAATAAGCCGTGTGAACATACCCTTAAAGGGATTGCCCACTGTATAATGTTTTTAATTATTTATATAATTTTCTACTATACATGGATTAAAAATTCTGCTCCTGTACCTCCCTTATACCTGGTCAGTAGGCCCCTAGCTGGATATTTGAAAAAAATGGTATAGCCCACATTCTTGTCCATACTGGCTCCCATGGAGTAACTGTAAGGCCATGTTCACACGGCTTAATTGCGGGGCGTAATTACGCCGTGTGGACGGGGGCAGGGCGGGAGCGGGGGTCCGGCACCTCGCCGGCCCATAGACTATCATTACTAGCGGCACGTATACGCCGCTAGTAAATGACTTGTCACTTATCTCCCCCCGCGGCGAATTCGCCGAGCGGGGAGAGGAGACGTAATCCATAGTTCTCTATGAGAACTGTGGATTACCGTAATGCCTGTACGCCGTGAATTACGGGCTGAAATACGTGAAGTCGTGTGAACATGGCCTATGGGTTAAACATGATGTTAGTCATTTGACATGCTGGCATTTAGTTAGCAACAAGGGTAACTAAATAGGAAAAATGGTAGAATAATTATCATGGTTATTCCAGCAACATCTTCACAGGTAGATCTGATGTCTCTTTACGTGTCATCAGGTTGTTTATAAATTAATTTGTAAAAAAAAAAAAAAAAAAAAACAACAAAAACACATAGGGGTACATTTATCAATAGTGTACAACTGCAAGACAGTTCTGAGTTAGACTAGCCAGTCTTAGGGTATATGTTCACACGGCTTATTTTGGCGTGCATTTCCTCAAGTATTTCGCCTCCTACTGCGCGTTATACGCGGAAAAATGTTCGCCGCAATTACAGTAATCCATAGCCGTCATAGAGATCGTATTGTACGCGCGGGTGGAGAATTGACATGTCAATTGTTCGCAGCGTTTACATGTCACGAACAATGCATGTCAATGGGGCTGGTGGGCTGCCAGTTACTCCCACCCCCTCGTGCTTTGGGAATACGCGCGACTCCCAAAAAACACGGCGCACTGCGGAGCGTACTGTACACTCCGCAATTACGCCGTGTGAACATACCCTTACAATGCGCCATATTTATCACAGTGTAGATAAATCTGGCGCAGGTTAGAACTGTCTAGACAAAGTTTGTACCATCTTTAAGTTGACTTACTTTTACGCCACTAACTGCAACAAAATTCTGGTGCATTTTTAGTCATGCCCCTTTCCGAAAAACAACACCACTTTTGCCGAGGTCAAACCCCTTTGTCGGACGAGACGCAGAAGTGGCTGAAACTGTCTAAAAGGCATAGTAAATGTGTAAAGCTTGTAAGACGTTATTTTTGGCACAAATTGTGCCAGAATTCTAGCGCAACTGCCTTGATAAATGTGCTTCACAGTCTCTAGGTGATGTTATTTTAAAGTTAGCTGTAAATAAAAAAAATAAAAAAAGAAAAAAAAAAAAGAAAAAGAAAAACGAGAGCAGCTTCTGACAGGTAGGTAGTAAGTAATACTGATGAAGCTCCTCAATCAAAACAGTCTACCAGGGGTCACTTGACCTGAGTATTAGGTCACAGGATGGACAGCACGTTTAGTCCGTAGGAGCCATTACTGGCTGTACCATTTTTACATATTTTTACAGAAAACGTACAAAGCAATTTTTGTGGAGAATAACTATTGACTATTGATCTTAACCCCTGCGTCTGATGTAAATACCACCTTAAGAACAGACCAGTTCCGACACGCGTTTCACATGGGCATATAACAAGCAATGGAAGAGATAAATACCTACACACCAATAATGTATCCACAGAGCCAGGGTGCTCAGCATTTCTAAGCCAAATCCACCGTCACCCAGGACCCATTAAACCCTATTAGTAGGGATTTCAGCAGCCAACATCATACTACAATGTGCTGCAAGCATCACACTGTTGCTGCTTAGTAACCCGTAGGGATGCCTTGATTCAAGCGTCAGGTCTACGGTAGCCGATACCGCGGCTTTCATGCAAATCTACGCCAAAAAACACGGTTCTGCCATGTCAAAATGCTGTCAGATTTTGGACTTCAGTTTGACATATGGTGTGTGGACAAGTGAGTGCTCAATTACCTGTTTAGAATCAGCAAGAATTCAAACCCAATAATTGATTAGTCACTTGTTACACCTTTCCAAACAGTTTAGATAACTAGAAGACACTTGTTGGTAACAAAAGCATTTTAATTGCTGTGCAGTGCTGCAAGTGAAGAAACGCACCAAAACCGCCTTGTGTGACAGCATCCTTAGGGTATCTTCATATGGCGTATTTGCGGTCTGTATCTCAGAGCGTAACTGCGCTGCAATATGCCCGAAATACGGCCAGCAATTACGGTAATACATGGCTCTCATTGAGAGCTATGGTTACCTGCTGTTTTCCCCGATGTGTATTGCGCGCCAGGAGAGAGAAGTAACATGTCACCTCTTACCGGAAAGTGAAAGTCTATGGGAGCCGGCACAGAGTGTTTTAGCCAGTGCGTACTTCTAAAACGCAGTGCGAACAGTACACGCCGCTATACACTGCAAAGACACCGTATGAATTCACCATTAATGCACAGCATTAAACTGCCTTTTTTGCTGTGCACCAAAACCACACCGTGTGAAAGCACCCTCGCCCTATAATCAGAGACAATCCAACCAGTGTAGACAACGTCAGACTCAGCAGTGACGCATCCTCAGTGAAATGGGAACACAGTTATCCATTAAAGGGGTTGTCTCACTACAAGGATTGCTTTTTATGTTACAGATCTTGCAAAAACAAGTCACTTGCAATTAACAGTGTCCTACCTATTCCTAGATATCCCTTCTTGTAAGGGCTGCATCAGCTCCTCAGGTGGCTATGGCTACAGACCTGTTCCATCTCTCCTGATAGGCTGCCAGCACTGGTTGCTATAGCTACAGACCTGTTTGACCTTTCCTGATAGGCTGCCAGTACTGGTCGCTATTAGCTACAGACCTGTTTGACCTTTCCTGATAGGCTGCCAGTACTGGTCGCTATAGCTACAGACCTGTTTGACCTTTCCTGATAGGCTGCCAGTACTGGTCGCTATAGCTACAGACCTGTTTGACCTTTCCTGATAGGCTGCCAGTACTGGTCGCTATATCTACAGACCTGTTTGATCTCTCCTGATAGGCTGCCAGTGTTCGGCGCTATAGCTACAAACCTGGTGTACTCAGCAGCTTGTCATTGCAGACCAACAAAGCCAGTAAACATGGCCCTGAGTTCAAAAATGAAACCCAGAAATAAGGACTACGGTAAGATAAATCAATGTAGTGAGACAACCCCTTTGATATTTTGTTCACATATTTCCAGAAGGAATAACAGAGGAACAACAAAATACGCAGAAGCAGATGTTTCAAAACTATTTGATTACTAAAACAGACATTTGAGGAGAGTGGACTGGTTCTCTTAAAGATGCGCAAAGGGGTAGAGACTACATATCTCTATGGGGTCATAAAAAGACATACACATGGTATGCTCCCCACAGGTGTCAGAGTGCCTACATAACACAGCCAATCCCCTTACCTCCTTTACAATGCCAGCCACAGCGCCCCTATAATTGAAGTATCTATCTACAGTGCAATATTAAAGCAGAGGGAAATCCGAGACAAAAGAACGGCCTGGGGGCTGCAAACATAGCCATTGACCTGCTGCACATGCCTCCCAGGGGATGTCTGACCCATTTACACAAACATGCAGCACTCTATCAAGCTCAGAATCTGAGTTAGGCTTTGTTGATACACATTTGGTTAGTACTAAACAATATTCAAACGCATTCTTTGACGCGTTCATTGAATGCAATGGCTGAAACGTCAACACTGCATACTTTTAACTCCATTTGCCATAGCTTGCGTTTGAATAATGCTTTTCTGACGCATCCAAAAGCGTAGTCTACCACGTTATTGTATCCCGCTAAAATGCATACGTTAAACACTGACATATGACACATGCAAACGTAAACGTACACATTTGCACATGTTTAACGTTTTTCCATTTTTTTATTTATCATGTGATTTTATTGACAAAGTCTAAAAAATGTTCATACAAATATTTTAATATTTAAAGCACCTTTGTTATAATCAGAACTGCTACGTTTATCATTAGAAAATAGTTCTTGAAATATATTTTTGCATCTTATAACAAACTTAAAGCACATACTCAAAGCAAGAGGCAAGCAAAAAGTATAAAAATATTGTCCTATAAACAGTCATTACAGAACTGTATTTGATGTTACTCCAACGCAGCCTCAGCAATCTGTTTTATGGGGTCACCTGTTCCAAGAACGGCTGCAAGCTTAGCAGCAATGACCAGCATCTTACGGAGAAGCAGATGACAGGCCACACTGTGTCTCCACTTCCTCTATCAAGACTTCCCACGCTGGTATCAGCAGCTGTAGTCATACCAGGCAATGCCCTGGGAAACCACAGTACTGAAATCACACTAATAATAATCGTATAAGGGGAAGTTCACACAACGCATTGTGGCACAGCGAAAAGCATTCATTACGCTGTTACAAGCCCGTCATTTCAACACGAATACAACACGCAATGGACTGAGGCAGATTTCTGCCTCCTATATTTTACTTTTTCACGGTACATATATGCCTGAAAGAACCGACATGTCAATTCTTTTCAGGAACGCACAAAAAAACAATTGTAAAATACGCGTCTTGTGATTGAAAACACGTATTTTACATTCTAGTCTATGAGGAGTGTATTTTACATTCTGCTAGGCAGATTTCGGTGCAAAATATGTGCAAAAATACACCATGTGAACATACCCTTATAGTGCAAACATCAGTAACTCTTGTACTCCAGTGACTATAACAGGAATCAGTGGAATAAGCCCATAAAAGATGATAAACCAGGAGTGCCAGGATAATCCACTGTTTAAACCAGGGTCACTGGCAGATGAAAAGAAGTGGTTTCCGTAACCAACAGGTCAAAAAATGCACTAAAAACGCTCCCTGTGAAAGCACCCTAAATAGGTCATACATTTGTGTCAGCAGATCACATTAGTGTGAGCTAGAACCACCACTGATTTCCGAGTACGGGGGCATAAGCATTAATGATCTGTATAGCCTTCTGTTAAGAATGGGACTTCAGATATTTCTACTAAAGGTAATCCCTGGGCATTGCAGAAGTATTTTGGGAGCTCTATAGACATGGCCACTTTCAGAGCAGTATTGGCAGTACTTTTGTCAGGGGGCTAGAAACAAATATATGTATAGAAAAAAATGGGGGGGGGGCTGCTGATCTGGTGCAATAAAGGAACTGTTAATGGGTGGGGGGGCACAGATGCTATGACGGTATAGGCCCTAAAATTACAGATGGCAGCCATATCAATATCAATCACCATCCCAGCACTGATTTTTGCACTGAAGCATCCCGGATCATTTTCGGAACTGGCCCTATTGCATATGTGGCTGAGAGAGGGGAATTTACATTGCAAGTCCCAGTGTGGAAAGGAACGGTCGTGAAAGGTGTACACCAATTCAAAATATGTTGGCGCTGTGTATAGGGGATAAATAAAGTATGCTTAAGAGATTAATAGAGCACTAGGACTAGAATACAGGCTACAGCAAAAACAACATATGTTTGTAGAGTCACAACTTTTTATAGTGTATGTTTTGTACATAATGGTGTTCAAAGCATCTAATGACGCCAGCATTAGAGCCTGCAGAAGCGTCCATGTTCTGTGCAGGGTCTGGTGAAGTCTTGATTGTTTCCATACGTTACCCACAACCGCAGTATGGCTAATCATAAAAAAACAAGAAACATCACACAAACAGGGCAGCAGATTGTCCGGGGCCGTGCACAGGCCAGAAACCCTCCCCACTTCCTCCATCCAACTGCTCAAATATCAGCAGCCAAAGGCACTGCACCACGACACACATGTGCCACATAACTGTACTGGCAGGATTTCTTATTCACTGCTCCATATGACCCGAGCAGTCAGCCACATCTCTCACACTTACTGAAGAGACATGTCCCCGCCAGCCTTTCCTATATTACAATGCATCATTTTAAGACACAAAGGTCCACATTTATCAAAACCGTCTTCGCAGTTAGACTGTCCTTGTTGCCCATAGCAACCAAACAGAGCTCAGCATTCATTTGTCCGAGTAGTTTCAGAAATAAAAGCTGAGCTCTGGTTGCTATGGGCAACAAGGATCGTCTAAGGCTATGTTCACACGGCTGATTTCAGAACTGATTCACGTCGGATTTCCGTCGTAAATACGTTCCGAAATCAGTTGCAAATCAGTTGCAAATAAGTGTCACTAAGTGTGGCACGTATTTGGCACTCATTTCCCGACAGATTTCATATCCCCATTCATATATGGGGTGAATCCATCCGGAAATAAGTGACATGCACATTGTTTTTCCGGACGGATTGCGGGCGCAATCCGGCATGAAAATCCGTGTCGTCTAAACGACGACACGTATTTCCCATTAAAACCAACATCAAATGGCCTGTTACTTATTTGTAACTGATTTCACAACGGATTTGCGGCCGTAAATACAGCTGTAAATCCGTTGCGAAATAAGCCGTGTGAACGAGCCCTAAGGCTATGTTCACACGGCTTAACTGCGGGGCGTAATTCCGCCCCACAATTACGCCGTGTGGCCGGGGGAGCGAGCGGGGGGCTGGCACTTCGCCGGCCCATAGACAGTCATTGCTAGCGGCGCGTATACGCCGCTAGAAAGTGACATGTCGCTTATCACCCACCCGCGGCGTATTCGCCGAGCAGGGAGAGGAGACGTAATGCATAGTTCTCTAGGAGAACTGTGCATTACCGTAGTTACTGGGATGGATTCAGCCCGTAATTGGCGCACTCCGGCGCGTAATTACGGACTGAATTACGTCCCAGAATAAGCCGTGTGAACATGGCCTAAGGGTCAGTTCACACGACATTTATGGCTTACGTCCAACGTATACGTTTTGATATCCAAAAACTATTGTAACGGATTGCTCGACATATCCATAGATTATAATGGTGAAACGTGAAGTCAGAGGAGCCTCCTTCTGAATCCGTTCAACTGGCTTTATGTCCATATGCTGTTTTTTGTTTGTTTTTTAGACAAAACCTACAACGAGATATATGGCAGGGGGAATAGATATAGAAATCACATGTAAATGTATGTTGAAACACTATAAATATAAAGAGAACAGAGAAAAAAAAAAGTCCCAACACTCAAAAAAAATGCTTTTTTTTATTGATGTAATTGGCAAAAAAAAAAATTGTATGCATTTTTTTTTAAAACATGTGCACCCAATGGGACAAAAAAATGCAGCTCACAAAGCCATACACAGATGTAAATTATTAGTGCAGAAATGCTGCATATAATCTGCCCTCCATCAGATTGCTACAGGTTGAGTATGCAGTATTTATTTGGAATTGTTATAGCTATCTTTTATGCATTGATTATTTGTAGCATTTCTGCACTAATCTGTTTACATCTGTATATCGGTTTGTGAGCTGTCTTTTTTTGTCCCATTGGATGTATATGTTTTAAAAATAATTTTTAACTGCAATAATTTTTAATGTACATCAATAAAAAGCATTGATTTTATTTTAGTGTCGGTTCTCTGTCGGGTTTTTTTTTTAGGTTCAGAAAAACGTAGTCGACTGTTTTTATTTCGCAAAAAAAAAAAGTATGCTCTAACATCTTTTTTTGCATTGAAGTCAATGAGCAACATAAGCAAACATAACAGTATATGTTTGCATGCCTTTATCGAATACGTTATTCTATTCAAATCACAAAACTTTATTGACTACAACAGACTTGACTAAAAACATATACTTTTTTTTATAAAAAAAAAAAAATAGGATACAAGGTGTGCACACATATCCCTATATGGTAGACAGATTTGAAAAAAAAACGTACAACAACCAAAAATGTATATGGTTTGACACTTTTTTTTAGCCATACGGGAAAGAAAATTATACTGTATGGTAAGAAAGTTGTATGAACCCATCCTTACTATTAGCCAATTTTGACAAATGAGGTCCGATTTGTGAGCCACAAGGATCCACTTCTACCTGACTTTTGCACTGCCATGTTCACACGGCTTAAAATGGGACGTATTCCAGTCCGTAATTCATGCCGTACTGTGCGAATTACGGGCTGGATTACGTCCCATTTCTCATAGAGAACTATGGATTACGTCTCCTCTCCCCGCTCGGTGAATCCGCCGCGGGGGGAGATAAATGACAGGTCATTTACTAGTGGCGTATACGCGCCGCTAGTAATGATAGTCTATAGGCCGGCGAGGTGCTGGCCCCCCACTCCCGCCCACACGGCATAATTGCGGGGCGTAATTGCATACACATCTAAGGTCATGGTTTATATATGTTTTTCTCCCTTTAACTCCAATATGTAAACCATATTTTGTTTTTTACATGTGGCTTTCAATTTTGGCAACAGAGTGGAAAACCCGTATCTGCAGGGTTGGGCTCATTTTTAAAATAACAATCAAACTCTTTGTTGCCTGTAGCAACCAATCAGAGCTGAGCTTTTATGTATCCAGGGCACTATATGAAATGAAAGCTGAGCTCTGATTGGTTGCTATGGGCAACAAAGACCGTCTTACCGTTGCCCAGTTTTGATAAATGAGGCCCAATTCTATACACAGCATATTCCTAAAACGCTTCCTTTAACTTCGACACCGCCTAGGTATATACAGGGTGCCGTAACAACCAGAATGTGTGAGACCACCCGAACAATGAGAAGGAAACATCAGAAGACCCACAACAAGCCCGCATCAAAAGCCTTAGATGCCAATCAATTATTGAGAACAATGGGCCATTAGTAGGCATTAACTCTACAACGCCGGGCAGCACACAAAGCAGCCTATGATAGTGCCAGTCACTCAATTAGGACTGAATAGGATTGGTGACAGTCACCAGCAGATCAGACCTCGCGCCGAGCTGTCAGCATCACATTAGTCAGTGACATCTCAAGCAGAGGCCACGTACAAGCAAGAATATAGAGAAGGCTCTGTCCTCACCCCACCAGGGCAGTGATATCTGGGGAGGAGATGCTTGTAACACAATGACGCGCAAAGCATTCCCTCTAGTAAACATGGCTTATGTGCATTGTTGTCAATGGATCTTAGTTGATATAAGGGGTCTTCTATAATGACAACTTCAGCTGACAAGATAGGTGACAGTGGTCTGACCACTGGGATAGCTACCAATCATGAGAACCCGCTATTAGAGTTTGAATGAAGCAGCAGTGAGAATACTAGGCCACCACTAAATTAAAAGAGGCATTCAGGACCCCTGTTCTCGTGATCACTAAGGACCACATAGATCTAACACTTATGTCCCATGGATAGGTGATAAGAGGACATCATGGAAAAACCCTTTAAATGATGATGACCACATGCTACAAACTAATATATGCTTTCTATGATGTTGGGTGCCATTTCCTATACTTCTGACGTCCTGTGCCAGCCTTTTGTCTTACTCCTGCCCAGAAGATGGCTACAGATGGAAGGGCACATGAACAGGCCACTGTCTTGTTTAACAAAAGTCTGGTCCTTTAAATCCATCAGATATGCCATTAAGGCATCAAAGATGTGGGTCTCGCTTGCAGAGTGACACCAGGTTCAGACTCCATAGAGTTCAGAGATGTAAAGCCCTGCACCTATGTCTACTGGACAGGTGAACAGAGTTACTCAGTCTCTGGATAGCCAACATTCACTGACAACAAGAAGAGATACTGAAAATGGTAAAGAACTGAAATACAGAGCATACTGGAAACTACAGAACTCATTATACAATGCTTAAAGGGGTTGTCTCACTATATTGATTCATGTTACCACAGTCCTGTTTTCTTGGTTTCACTTTGAATTAAGAGGCGTGTTTACTGACTTCCACTAAGCTGCAGTAGAAGCCAGGTCTGTAGCTATAGCAACCAGTGCTGGCAGCCTATCATGATACATTAAACAGGTCTGTAGCTATAGCGACCACAGGAGCTGATGCAGCCCATACAAGAGGGGATATCTCAGAACTGCTAATGGACACATATTGCAAAGCGAGTCGTGTTTGCAAGATCTTTAACATAAAAAGCAATCCTTGTAGTAAGACAACCCCATTAAGCATCATTTACAAGAATCAGAAAACCCATTTACAACCATGGAAGTTGAAGTAGACATGAAATAGACAGCCCTGCCTCTAACAATATGTAGTTGTCCTCTGTGCCCTCACTCAGATAATGACAGCAGATTAATAGCAGCACCATCCTGCAATGCTTTAAGAAGGATTAGCCAATATTACTATACTCAGTTCCTTTCAATGACTCACGGGTAAAGTAACGTTTAGCAATCAAGGTCTACAAAACTACTGAAGAAGGTGCCTGCTTTCCATATTTAGGGAACCCTTCTAGGGATAAAGTGGTCCTCCGACATCAGAAACTCTTTCTACAAGACAACCAGAGATGCACCAAGAAGAAGACCATTCTTCCATGTACGATAAGAGATACAATTGCCTAAAATCCATCTGATAAGGGACACTTAATTAAACCCTTTAACATACACTAATCGTGGACAATCACTAGATGGTCGTATAAAAATTGTTCCAAATTTGTCTGGAATAAGATAAGACGTGTGAAGTTTTAGAATCAGGACCATAGTAGAAGTGACCAGTGTGTACAAATAGGTATTAGTATACCAGTACAGCGCTGATCAGCATGTACACATGGGTATTAGTATACCAGTACAGTGCTGATCAGTGTGTACACATGGGTATTAGTATACCAGTACAGTGCTGATCAGTGTGTACACATGGGTATTAGTATACCAGTACAGTGCTGATCAGTGTGTACACATGGGTATTAGTATACCAGTACAGCGCTGATCAGCATGTACACATTGAAATTTAGTATACCAGTACAGTGCTGATCATTGTGTACACCAGGGTATTAGTAACCATACAGTGCTGATCAGTGTGTACACATGGGTATTAGTATACCAGTATAGCGCTGATCAGAGTGTACACATGGGTATTAGTACCCAAATTACAGTGTGATCATGTGTACACATGGGTATTAGTATACCGTACAGTGGATCAGTGTGTACACAGGGGTATGAGCACACCAGGATAGCAGTGATCAGTGTGTACACATGGGTATGAGCACACCAGTACAGCGCTGATCAGTGTGTACACATGGGTATGAGCACACCAGTACAGCGCTGATCAGTGTGTACACATGGGTATGAGCACACCAGTATAGCAGTGATCAGTGTGTACACATGGGTATGAGCACACCAGTACAGTGCTGATCAGTGTGTACACATGGGTATGAGCACACCAGTACAGTGCTGATCAGTGTGTACACATGGGTATTAGTATACCAGTACAGCGCTGATCAGTGTGTACACATGGGTATGAGCACACCAGTGCTGCGCTGATCAGTGTGTACACATGGGTATTAGCACACCAGTACAGCGCTGGTCAGTGTGTACACATGGGTATTAGCACACCAGTGCTGTGCTGCTCAGTGTGTACACATGGGTATTAGCACACCAGTGCTGTGCTGCTCAGTGTTTTACCCCAGGGGTATTAGCACACCATGCGTGCTGCTCAGTGTGTACACATGGTATAGCAACACCATTTGCTGTGTGTCAGTGTGTACACATGGGTATTAGCACACCAGTTCTGCGCTGATCAGTGTGTACACATGGGTATTAGCACACCAGTACAGCGTGTTTAAAATGTGTACACATGGGTAATGAGCACACCAGAAATAGCAGTAAAGCTGATCAGTGGTACACTTGGGTATGAGCACCCAGTACGTGGACCCGTGTTTTTACACATGGGTTTGAGAAACCACCAGAAAAAGGGAGTGATCAGAGTTTTCACTTGGGTATGAGAAAAAAACCCCCCCGTTACAGAAGTGTTTCTTTTGTTTTCACATGGGTATGGCACCCCATTTCTCCCGTAAATCAGTTTTGTACCAGGGGTATGGAGCACACCAATACAGAAAGTGATCAGTGTGTACAATGGGTTGGCACACCATTTACACCCTTTTGTCGTGTGTACCATGGGTATGGGGGCACCCAGTACAGCAGTGTTCAGTGTTTTACCAGGGGGTTATAAAGCCCCCTTTTCAGCGGGTTCAGTGTGAAACACGGGGGGTATGAGAAACCCCAGTAAAGCAGTGATCAGTGTTTTAACTTTGGGTTTGAGCCCACCCAATACAGCGTGATCAGGGGTGTACACGGGGTATGAGCACCCCAGTACGCGTGATCAGTGTGTACACATGGGTATGGCACCCCCGTACAGCAGTGATCAGGTGTACACAGGGGGTATGACCCAAACCAGTACAGCGTGACCCAGTGTGTACACTGGGTTTTGGCCACCAGTTTTTGCAGTGTCGGTTTTAAACAAGGGGTATGGGGCCACCATTATAGCATTGGGGATAACTCATGCCAAAGCTCGGGACTTTTGGGAAAAACCCAGGGCTCCATTGAACTCTTGGGCAGTGAGATGTGCGCAGGTGCCCGCAGGGGGTTCGGGTCCATGTGTGCCCCACCGGGCCCCTTTCTGGCCGGGGGGGTTTCCACAAAAAACGGCCCCCTCGTGGGTTTCCATGTGGGCTGCGGCCTCTGCAGTCCCAGGACAGTAAGTTCCTTCTGAGCACTTACCTGTGGTGAAGCTGTTGAATCCAGAGCCGTAATCCGAGACCATCCTCCCCCACATACCTGCGGGGGGGCGTGGGCGGCGATCGCAAAAGTTTCGTTTTTTTGATCGCACGGATTGGACCCGGCCCTTTTAAAACGGCCCAATCACCCCCCCCGCCCCCCCATGTGACCCCAGAAACCCGGTTTCCCGCTGGTGCTGCTCCAGCCGCGGACATAGCCTCCCCTCGGTCAGGGCTTTGTGTGGACGGGGGGCTCGCAGCGCTCAGGGCCGGGATGCTGTGCCAGTCGTATCTGGATTACGTGCGCGGAGGGTGGGAGAGCCGAGGGGAGGGGCGAGCCGGCCTGACACCTCCGAGCGCTGCGCTACCGCCGCCTGCCTCCAGGGGGAGGCCTCAGCTCTACGTCACCATTCAGACGTGGTGGCAGCAGAAATCACAGCGCTTGTGATGCGAGGGCGGGGACAAACCCCCCGTCCTGCGCAGCACTTTTTCTCTTTTCTTTTTTCTTTCTCTCTCTCTTTCTCTCGTTTTCTCGTCTCTCTTTTTTCCTTTTTTTTTTTCCCTTTCTTTCTCTCTTTTTTTTGTTCTCTCTTTCTTTCCTTCTCTTTCTCTCTCTCTTTTTCTCTGTCTCTCTTTCTTTCCTTTCTTTCTCTCCCTGTTTCTCTGTCTCTCCTTTTTTTCCTTTTTTTCCCTCTTCTCTCTTTTTTTTCTGTCTCTCTCTTTCTTTCCTTCTCTTTTGCTTTTTCTTGTCCCTCTCTTTTTCTCTCTCCTTTTTCTTTTTCCCTCTCTCTCTTTCCTTCTCTGTCTCTCTCTTTTTCTCTGTCTCTCTCTTTCTTTCCTTCTCTTTCTCTCTCTCTCTCTTTTTCTCTGTCCCTCTCTTTCTTTCCTTCTCTCTCTCTGTCTCTTTTTCTCTGTTTTCCCCTTTTTTTCCCTTCCCCTTTGCTCTTTTTTTTTCCCTCTGTCTCTCCTTTTTTTTCCTTTTTTTTTCTCTCTCTTTTTTCTCTGTCTTTCTTTTTTTTTCCCTTTCCCTTTTTCCCTCTCTTTTTCTCTGTGCGTCTCTTTCATTCCTTCTCTTTCTCTCTCTTTCTTTTTCTCGCTTTCTCTTTCTTTCTCTCTCTCTTTCTCTTTTTGTAGGACAAGATCTGCTTTTTTAATGACGCCATAGGTAAAGGGGAAACCCGGGAAAAAAAGTTCTATATGGGAAAAAAAGGGGAAAAAAAACCCAAAATTTTTTGGCTTTTTTGCCTTTTTCATTTGATGCAGTTTAGTGCTGACCAGAATTGCATATTGCATTTGCAAAACGGCGAGTCCAGTGCTACCAAGATTAAAAAATTTTTTATATTTTTTTTATTTATTTAAAAAAATCTCCATTTCTTACATTTGTGCTGCAGCGCTATATTCTGCCACTGACAACTTATTTGTTCTAACTATGGACCTGTTGGAGGTCGCATTTTTATATAGTTTTTATTCGTATCATTTTGGGAGAAATGCGACTTTTTGATCATTTTTTATACAATTTTTTGAGGACATGAAATTTACCAAAATAATCCAATTTTGGCTTTGAGAATTTTTTCTTCTATGTCGTTCACTGTATTGCAGAACTGTTATATTTTAATAAATTGGACTTTTACGGACGCAGCGATACCAATTATGTGTAACTTTTTGTAAAATAGCAAAAGGGGGTGTTTTGAACTTCTAATATATTTAGAAGTTTTCAAATTTTTTTTTTTCCATTTGTACTTGTAGTCCCCTTTGGGTTCTTGACCACTATGGGGTGTGATCGCTTGCACTTGTCCCTGTTTAAACATAATGAGAAGATTTACTAGTAGTGCTCCTATTATTTCCCTCCCTATGAGGAAGTAATGGAGCACAGCGGGCAGCTACAGACACCCTTATTGGATCCATCTCATGGCAAACACTTAGGGCATTCCCCCCCGGCACTGAGCAAATGCCCGTATGATTTTCCGACCCGGGATTTGCTTGTTTTTGGGGCCCTTTTCACGGCCCGGGGGGGTGGCTTTTTTTTTAGGAAAAAGCCCTCCCCCTTCTCATTGACAGGTTCATGTTCCGCCCCCCAACCGGGCGGAAGAAAGAACATATTCAATGTTTTTCGGACCGCCGCCGGTCTAAACAACCGTCTGGCGGAAAATCCAGTGGGGGGCAGTGATGGTTTTTTCCCTAGGTCCGTATAAAGGTTGAAGCTGCTTTACAACGGTTTTTTTTAAAATCTGAAAAACCGGTCATGGGGACAAGCCCTTAGTACCCTGTCTAAAAGGTTAAGCAGCAGGCTGATAGTGGCAGGTGGCAGCTGTCACCACACTGTTTTTACTGAGTTTTAACAGTTTTGCACTCACTCTGTCTCCTTAATCTGTGGGTGGATCTATAGCAGTGATTAGCATTTTCAACTTTGATAGTTCAGGAGATTATCTCTAACAAGATTACAGATAAAACCATGGTTTTCAGTCCTCTTAGCACATGTACCTTTTGTTTAGCGAAGCTAATCTTGTTAGATATAACTAATTTGCTCAGAGCTCTGGTGACATTACTCCTGCTCTCTAATCTCAGTTAATCAGATAAATCATCCCTACTCTCAACTAATCAGATACCAGATGTCCATCTGGTGTGCAGGTAACCATAGAAACCTGTGTGCACTCTGAGAGCTGATAAAATGTCTCTATCTCATGACTAAAGTAATATCTAGTTCCCAATGTATTTAGAAAAAGTCTTCATTTAACTGTCCCTTTGTGTTGAAAGCTAATCTCTGTAGTGAGAAAACCCCTTTAACAGCTGGTATCCGCCATGTATGGAGTGGGCTCAGCCAGTGAGCCCCGCCTGGCTCCTTACAAACAATAGGACATACCCATATGTCAAAGGGGACAGTAATGCCACGTGTGCCTGCCTCCACGTGCAGTGCTATTGTTCCCTGTTATCCGCTATTTCAAGCTGCACACTGTGTTCTTCAAAATATGTCTGCTCCCTCCAGTCTAGTTTCCTTGTATTTACTGCTTTCTGTGATGGATTTCATAATATTGGATTATTTCAGAGGTCATGCAGCTTGTTTCCATCACTACAAGTAAATATGAGTGCATGAAAGAAGCCATCACATTCATTTTGCAGGTTATTACAGGCCTATAGGTACCTAACAAGTGTACAGGTTGTTTATGTAGTCTTTGTGCAATTCCTTTTTATTATATATTTACTTTTATTTTTGAACAACTTTTTATTTTATAAACTTATTTTTATTTCTCAGTAAGGTCTAACTATTATATAACTTTATTTTACACTTATACAGTATACAATATTAGTATTCTACTGTGTAGTAATATATTATACACAATGGCCCACCTACCTATCTATATGGGCTTCTATAACCTACCTAAACCCTGCCTGTCCTCCTATATGGGCCCCTAAACCCTGCCTTTCTACCTATACCCTACATAAACCATGCCTGCCTGCCTACCTGTATGGGCCTCTATACCCTACCTAAACCATGCCTGCTTGCCTACCTGTATGGGCTCCTATAACCTACCAAAACCCTGTCTGCCTACCTATATGGGCCCCTATAGCCCACCTAAACCCTGGCCACCTATCTGGGCCCCCTATAGCCTACCTAAACCCTGCCTGCCTATATGGGGAACCCTATAGCCTACCTAAAGCCTGCCCACCTAAATGGGCCCCATACCCTACCTAAATCCTGCCTGCCTGCCAACCTATATGGGCCCCTATACCCTACCTCAACCCTGCTTGTCTGCCTACCTATATCAACTTCTATACCCTACCTAAACCCTGCCTGTCTACCTATATGGGCCCCTATACCCTACCTAAACTGTGCCTGCCTGCCTACCTATATGGGACTCTATAATATACCTAAACTCTGCCTGCTTGCCTGCCTACCTGTATGGGCCACTATACCCTACCTAAACCATGCCTGTTTGCCTGCCTATATGGGCCCCTATAACCTACCTAAACCCTGTCTACCTGCCTACCTATATGGGCCCCTATAGCCCACCTAAATCCTGCTTACCTATTTGGGCACCTATAGCCTACCTAAACCCTGCCTACCTATATGGGCCCCCTATAGCCTACCTAAACGGGCCCCACCTTTAGCCTATCTACCTACCTATCTATGTGGGCCTGAACTATAGTCTACCTATCTATGTGGGCCCAACCTATAGCCTACTTAATTGACTACCTATGTGGACCCCATTCTCAAACTTATCAGTTGTATTTTAACCACTTAATGCAAAACACCATACTTGTATGTAATTCTGATTGTGCGGGAATAGCGCCCACAGAGCTGCAGGATCCAAGCTGTGACACACTGCAACTCCGGCATCTAAGTGGTTTGAGGAAGGGGGCTCAAAATGGTCATTGAAATAACTTTAAACAGTCAAAAGTAATATTAAATTTAAATTTACTGAAAATCGACTAATACAAATCAGACATTGTGTTTGAATTGTGGTTAAAGCAGGCCTGGACATAAATGATGATACCCCTGGAAAAGCTTTTAAATAATTTGACCATAGGGACATTTTAAACTAAGGTGTATCTTGTAATTAGGATTCCAGTTGTCTACAAACTTAATCAGAAAAAAAAATCACAGAAAAAAGGAACATTATTTACGTAAAAACATAGACACATGGCCATACTTAAAGGGGTTGTCTCACTACAAAGAATAACTTTCAAGATGTAGGGAACACTAAATGAAGACGTTTTCCAAATATATTGCGTTGTTCATCTTTTTTGTTAAGGAACTACAAGTGACTTTATCACCTTCTGAGGGCTTTTTAGTTTCCCAAGTGACCGACCTGTGTACTCGTTTCTTCATTGCAGTTTGTCCTATCTGAGAGCAGGGAGTGAAGTCATCACACAGGTAGAGGCCAGCACAGAACTCCGGAGAGTGAGAGCTTGTTTGTTATCTGATCTTTCAGACAAAAGACTAATTACTCTACTGTTTACATTAGCTCAGAAGCTTCTCTGGTCCTCAGAGAAGGTAATTTAGCTAATCTAGACTGATAAACAGAGAAATCTGAATACATGGAGCTCATATGCTAATTACAGACAGCTTGACCTGCAAGTGACAGAGCAAAGCAGTATTATTTCATTCATACATCCTTTGAAACCTTGAGATGAGACAACACCTTTAAAGCTTAATGGCTGAACATCGAAATAATCCCGGTAGGAGGCAATATAAACACCAGTGCTACCTGGGAGAAATTTAACAGGTGCAGATAACAAATGAGCAGCTACTCCCATACCCTTCCACTAGGGTGTCAGCTTTCTAGTAAAACACTGCACATTGGATAAGAACTAGTTCACACCAGTATGCAGAAAAGCCACAAAATCATACAATACAGAGAAGACTGCACAAATGCAAAAATACTGATAAAGCAAACCGGAGTTTAAAAACAGGAGAGAAAAACTGGTAAGTAAACAAACCTCTTTTATTTAATTCTTCAATCTCATTACCTTTTTTTTCTCTTCATTGCTGTTGTACCGGGATAATGGGCAGCTTCACTGGCAATTTCCAGCAGTGCACAATCTGCCATATGTATGCACTACTGGAGCAAGAGGTCCAGGATGAATACCATTGTAGCAGATGTGAGCATGTTGCAACTCTGGTAGCTCGCATTTTAGACCTAGAGGAGCAAAATGCGGCACTGAGGGCGATTGACAATGAAGAGAAGAGTTTGCTACTCTTGGAGCAAACAGTTAGTGGGCTAAATGTTGAGGGTGGAGTATTGGATCAGCAGGAGGAGCCGTGTAGCTGGGTTAATGTAGACAGGGGGACTTCTAGGGGGTACCAGAAAAAAGGAAGGCCACTTCTCCTCCTGAGATTCCTAGCAAAATTGCCAAGTTGGGTTATAATGCTGGGGAATCAGCCTCAGAAATGGCAGCCGTAGTGGACACTGCTCTTCCTAGCAGCCGGAAGAGCAGCCCAACTAGTAGTAGGGGGGATGGGAATGCAGGTAAGAAAAGACAGTTAGTAGTTGTAGGGGATGCTATACTCAGGAAGATGGATAGACTAATTTGTCGCCAGGACTGCCCCAACCAAATGGTTTGCTGTCTCCCTGGTGCCAGGGTTCGGCACGTGGTGGACCGGGTGGATATATTACTGGGAGGGGCTGGTGATGACCCAGCTGTTTGGGGTT